>OZ018318.1:56823064-57010564 GCA_963969495.1 Ceratothoa steindachneri
AAATATATTAGTGTTAATTTAGTGTGCCTTATCCTTAAATTATAATTATAGAAGTGTTAAATGAGAACATTCTTAACCTTATGGTTGAATTGTGTAGAAAAGGAAACAATACTACGTTAACATCAGAAAATTTGTGTCAAGTATACTGTGAAGGAACAATTAGTTTGAGCCAGGGCCAAAGATGGTTTCAGAATGTTCCCGCGGGGAACGTTAGTCTCAAAGATGAACCTTGTTCAGGACGGTCAGTGGAATTTGATCAAGATCTTTTAAAAGTATTAATTTTTAGTAGGATTGTTACAAGAGATGAAAAGTGGATTATGCACATTAATATTAAACTTTGTAGACAATGGATTAGTCATGAAAAAAACAATACCACAGCCGAAACAGAGGGCCTCCTTGCAAGAAAGATTCCCATGTGAGTTTGGTGAGACAAATCCGAAAATCAAGTTGAACTTCTTAACCCAAATCAGACTATCACCAAAGAGGTTAATTGTGCCCAAATAGATTGTTTACATGCAGCACCCAAAGAAAAAAAAGGCCAGTATTAATCAATAGAAGAAGAGCACTCTTTCACGCGCGACTCATATCGCAACAGATACCATACTCGTACTAAAGCCTAACAATTTCGATTGATAACTAATGAGTCTCCTCCACACTCACCCCTACTTGGCTCCATCCGATTTCTATCCTTTTAGAAATTTAGTGAATCACCTGAAGAGAATGAAGATATGAACAACAGAATAGGACGAAACAACCATGAAGAAATATTTTGAATTGTCAAAGATGGAGATGAGTGGTAGAACCTGGTAATAATTATATTACTTATTAAATTAATAAATAAATACCTTTTTTAAATATAAATAACCCAGAGTTTTTTGATCAATAAGAAGCATCATTTTTACTACCGCATATTTGTGATGATTTTCACGCTGTCTATTCTCCTTAAGGCGAGGGATACGGGCCTATCGGAAGGTTAGTGTGATAAAAATGTTGGTAGGATAAAGTCTACCATTGCGATGAAAAAAGTTCTCCGGAAATCCAAGAGACCAAGTACTCCCCGATCGCATCTTCAAGCCTCCATACCGTATTAGTTTTTCTTTAAATGACTGTTGTGAGATAATGTCCGTTCGTTATGGTACATAAATGCCCATGTAAATAACCACTCACGGTCGAAACAGAAGAACGTGTCTACAGAGAGACCAAAATCCACGTTCACGGCCCCTCTCCTAACTGCAGGCACCATCTCGATCCAGATGGGCGGTAGTTTTCCTTGTTGTTGCAGAAACTCTACTCCGGCAAACTTACACTACGCAACTGCTCTTTACAGAATTGCAGACAGGCAAAAACCCAAGATTCCTTCGAGGACTTCAAGAAAGGGGACGGAAGAGCAGATATACATTATACATCAGTTATACGCAATGTTACTTCTCTCTAGATAATTTTATGTTAAAGTAATGATTATCAATTCTATTCTTATACATATTGACTAAGGTGATTTTATTGAGCTACGAGGGTAAATAATTCCATATCTGAGTAATTTTATACGAGAAAAATTGCTCTCACTGTGTATAGTCTTATGTTAATAAGCTTGAAGCCGTTACTTCTTATGGTCGTTCGGTTATCTAACTCAAATAGCAACTTATACTTTATATTAATGAAATATTTTGGTATTTTAAAAAAGTTATATCAGCTAACCACGTCATAAATGACGATTTTCTACTGACAGCATTTAAGATCTCTCAGTTTGACGTCATAGGATTTATTTCTAAATTCAGGAATTAATTTCGTCGCTCGACGTTGGACGCGGTAGGAATTAATATTTCTTTTTGGAGATCGGGAAACTGAAATCGCGCATTCCAAGTGTGCTCTGACAACCGCCTCATATAATAGGAAAATAATATTTTTAGATTTAAATAAAACTTCGGTTATGTAGCCCAGGAATATATTCGCCTTTTGTAATACTAACAGCACATTATTTTGAAACGTTTGGATCACTCATAATTAATACAATCAAATAAGTTTCCTTTGAAGTAAACGAGTTTACTTCAAGGGAATTCTGGTGTACTAAGTGGCCTACATTGCACTTATCTACATTGAATTCTATTGAACATTTTTTGGTTCATAGCACTAATATAAGTCGCTTTATAAATTTACTAGATCACATTAATATTTTGCTATATTTCCTAACTTGGTAGCATCCTCAAATGTTGAAATTTTGTTAATAAATTAATGTTAAGAGTTGCCCTTTTAAATTCGCTTTGAACTATTCCATCACTTTGAACTATTCCCACGGGGATAGATAGCTCTTACGTACGTCACCGTGCACAACACCACTACCATTTCCGTTCTCGTCTTCAAAGCACATGTGCACGTTCCTGAACCCCTCCCAATGGGATACTCATACCCACATACCCCTGACGCGGAACGGCTGCCCGTCCCAATGAGCCACCAAGGGTTCCACGATTGTTGATTGGTGTCAAAAACAGCACCCGGACCCCCCCCCCCCTTCCTTCCCATTCTCCAATCATGACCGGCTCCAGGTGGTTTCAGACTCACCCGCGATTTCACTGTGATCTTTACCACATGGGTCCAGTACCCCCTCAAAATCTTCCAGGGAGGGCCGATGCACTTCCCTATTGGTTTTCGATTTTTAACGTATTTATAAAATCTCAGGTTCTCGTTTCGATGCCAAGGAGAGTTCATTTTCATTTTCCTGCGTGTTTTCTTACGTTACAATTTACGAGACGACGATGAAAACTGTTCTGCTTTTCCACATTATTATTATTATTATTATTATTATCCTTTAAATTTTTTGTACTGTTGTTTACGTCCCCATATGCATTCTTTGGTCTATCTATCCAAGGTCTAGCTAGATCTAGTACAAACTCCAGGTTTATAACGCGCAAGTTCATTATTTATGGTAAACCAGGTCAACCGACCAAGTCGCGTGCTCTTAATTATTACGAATTATGACTTGATGACCTTCACGACCTTCAAAACTTTCAACAAGTGGGGCCATCCGACCCATATTTAGTTTTCTTTTAATAATTCCCGTCTAACCTTGGGAGGACTTTGGCATTACATCATTCGAAATAAAATGTTAAACAACATAAGGGTTTCAAATTTCGTTAGAATCACCCGAATAGTTACGATGTTATTGCCAAAAAACTTAGTGAAAAGTAAAATGGTTACCATCCGACCGACCGACCGACCTACGAACCGGCATAGTAACTTCTAGAGTCTCGTGTACGCTACTAAAGATGATTGCTGAAATATGGTCTACATTTCGTGCGCATTTACTTCGTTCACAATTTGACCCCAATTTAGGTGCTTTCAAGCGTTCGCGAAAGAGAGCAAGATTTAAAGTGAGTGAATTAACTAAGAATTTTACTTAATAATTCGATAAATATTTATGCACAAGAGAAATATGTGATGATTACTATTTCCTAATGATTCGCTAACATCTCCATTTAATTTTAATCAGAAAGTTAGCATTTATAAAATCTAAGAGACGTTTTGTATTACATACACTAGAGATGAGGATTATAACCACTTCTTCTCTATAGTAGAGCTACAATATGACTTTTCTTCCTGTTATCCCACCGCTCCAGGCTCTAACGGAATTTCCTACTGCCCCTTCCTCCCCCAGGCCTCTAACTATCGGTTCTTTACTTACTCATGGATTTTTAAAACTGAATTTGGTTTGAGACCAGCTTACTTCTAGTCCTGTCCTCAGGCAGGACTCCGAACCCTTAGACGTCACATAGTACCGCTCCATAGCTATTACCTGTTATTAATGCAAGTTGAGGAAGAGGATGTGGCCTCCGCCTCTCCTTTCATGCTGAATCCTATACCCTCTTCATTGACTGTCCTGTTAGCTTCCGCCAATGCCTTATTGTACTCTATTCCTTTCTCCGCTTTAGTTAAGAAATACAGGAAGGCTGTAATGTGTTTCACTTCTACAAAGCCTGCGACATAACTCGCCGTTCCTCTTTGATCTCTAGCTTACATTCTTCTTGGTTTCGATGATTCCTTCACACATTCATTTCTCAGCTTTCGTTCGACCATGCCTTTCAAGCTCAGGTAGGTTCCTCCCACTTCAGTTCCTTTTCCCATGAGGCTGTCATTTCCCAGGGCTTGGTCCTGACTACCCTCTTCTGTTTTTGATGGACATGGTCATTTCATCCCTTCCCCGTTCCCTCAAAAGCGCACTCTACGCCTACCACTAAGTGATCTACTACTATGGTAGATATCTTTCAATGGTTGCCAGAAAGGTCCACCATGCCATCACAGGGATTGTTGAGTGGGTCACTTCTCACGGATTCTCCTTTTTCTTCCACAAATCTTCCTGTGTCCTTGTCCGTCCTTGCCGCTACGGTCACATGCCCGGGGGCCCTATTCCGGCGAAGCAATTAGCGAGGT
The DNA here is from genome assembly GCA_963969495.1 of Ceratothoa steindachneri. Taxonomy (NCBI): domain Eukaryota; kingdom Metazoa; phylum Arthropoda; class Malacostraca; order Isopoda; family Cymothoidae; genus Ceratothoa; species Ceratothoa steindachneri. Next base: position 56,827,487 of record OZ018318.1, read on the forward strand.
GACATGGAAGTTTCCCGTCTCCTACCTCATTGCCGCTATCCGGTCCTTTATCACCCTCTATAACCCAAACTAAATGGGGGCATTGACCGCTGTTGCACGCTACTCCGCCTCTACAGTGGCTTATAGACTCTAAACTGGATTTAGCTGAGCCCTGTAGAACTCTCCATCCTCCTCGCTCCAGGGTCTTCGTGTGCTGCAGGGGCTTTCTCTTCCTCTCCAGAGGCCGGCCTTTGCACGGAGTACAAGGCCCCTTCCCTATTATAGAGACCCACTTTGATACCCTGTGAAGACATTTCTTGGTTTCCGTCGAATGCCCACGAACCCCTCAGTGTTTTTAATGGTGCCCATTGCCCCTCCCCCCGCTCCCCAATAAAGATCACCGGTACCACTTTCAAACGCCATCCTTCTGCTGCTTCCCCATCTGGAGGAGTCCTATTTAGACTGCTATATCTGGTACCTAGAGGCTAAGCATGTCCTCCTGGCCCCAGAGCCTCAGCGAGTCTCAAGCTAGATTGAGATTACCTAGTTTTTATTTTTAAACATTGCCAGTTTGCCCCTTTTTGTGCCATTTTCTTTACAATCCTCTTCTCACTCTGTCACACCCTCTCTATTTTTTCCCCTCAACCTCTCTCCCCTTTCCCTCTCTTTCTCCTGCTCTCCCTCCCCTTCTCTCTCTGTTCTCGTTGGAGACCCGGGGACTGCGTGGTCAACTTATCGAAGTGTTTAAAATACTTCGAGGCTTCGACAATGTAGACTACACTGATGTCTTCCCACTTAGTGATGGCAGAACGAGAAATCACGGCTACAAACTTGTACTGAAGCGTTACCACCGCGATTTGTGTGGTAAATCTTTCACACACAGCATGTGCGGGAGCTGGAACGCACTTCCATTGGAAGTTGTCAACAGCAATTCTGTTGATCAGTTCAAGAGAAGACTGGACAAAGTCTTGAAAATTGGTCCTTTGGGCACGTGAGCCGTTAAGCAGAACTGTGCCCGCTCGATTGCTAGTCCAAAGGTACCCTCTCTGAATGGACCGTAAGGTCTCCTAGGGTACTTCTTATCCTTGTAGCTCCTTGTAGCTCTCTCTCTCTCTCTCTCTCTCTCTCTCTCTCTCTCTCTAGTCAAGACTAGACAAAGTCTTGAAAAGTGGCCGTTTATGGACGCAAAACAATTGAGCAGCCATGTGCCCGCTCGATTGCTAGTCCAATGGTACCCTCTTTGAATGGACCGTAAGGTCTCCTCGGGTACTTACTTTCCTTGTTACTCCTTGTTACTCTCTTTCTTCTGCTCTCCCTCCCTTCTCTCTCCTCACTTTCTCTCTTTCTCCTGCTCTCTCTTCCCTCTCTCTTTCTCCTGCTCTCTCTCCCATCTCTCTTTCTCCTGCTCTATCTCCCCTCTCTCTCCCACTCTCGCATTTAAATTACGTAGTGCAGATCCTCCCATCCCCCCCGCCCCTCCTCCTTCCTTTCTGGTAAATGGTAAAGTAAAGCTTGAGATTTCAGCGCTGCCGCGTCACTAAATTAATACCTGGCCTGAAACACAAATCTTAAATTTGCGAATTATCCATCGTTTCTCCATCACTAGTAGTTTACTAATCTCTCTTTTTAATTTTTATCGCGTTTTTTCCATATTTTCTTCTTATTTTACTAATTTAATATCTCCATTATAGCGCCCCATTTTACTATTTTTTAAATTCTATTTCTCCATTTCGGTGAGTGGTGGCACTGACGCGTCTTTCAAGTCCCAATCTATCTTGAAGGCAACAGTTCTGACGCAAGTTTCAAGCGGGATTTAAGGATCTCTCTTCTTTAAATCTTATTTAAAGTGGAAGGGAATCATGGCCGCTGTAGACGATAGTGTGTGTATATATATAATAGGAATTATTCATAAATGAAGAAACTTTGTGTATTCCTGTGATGCCAACCCATTCAGTGGAGGTGGAGTTGATAAAGGGGGAAAAGGAGAAAAGGAGAAAAAGAATTGTTTTAATTATTCATAAAAAAGCAAAAACCTTGAATAAGGTGTTGCCACTGTAAAAATTTTAAAAGAGTTTGTAAATTGGTGAAATTAATGAATGTGAAAATATAAGAAAGTTATAAAGAACCAGAAACTAAAATAGTTTACTTGAGACGGTAGAGATCTGTCAGGGGCCATTCAATTATCTAAGCCATGCGTCTATTCTACAATAAAGTTAGGTCTACGGCGGGGGTATACCATAACCCAGCATACACATGACTGTGGTCTTCAGCGTATGGTCAAACTATGCAAAGTTCAATGGTTGAAGCACCTCTGTAAATAGAAAAACGATTGCATGCTTCAACAAACAAAAAAATGGTGACATGCGCCCCCCAAATGACAGCGTCACTGTAAACAGAAAAAACGACGACATTCCCCTTAAAATAAAATGTGTCCAGAGATTATATGTACAGGAGCTTTCAGGTAAATCGATACAAATTGTACACGGGGAAAAGCAAAAAAAATTGTGTATAAAACGAAGACATATATTCTCATGAGAATTTACATACAAATAGAACGATATATACAACTGCGAAATCAATCAAAATGGTCGCCATCTGCCTTCACGACCTTTTCCAGGCGGGACCTGAAATGTTTGCATGTCTTGGTTAGGGAGTCAATGGATGACATTACCTCAGCAATGGCGGCCCTCAGGGATCCTAAAGTGTTGTGAGCAGCCTTGGTAACATCTTTCTCAACACCACCACACAAAATAATCTAAGAGGTTGCAGATTGGGGAACTGGGTGGCCATAAATCTTGGGACCTCGCTGCTGACCACACCCGGAGGAATCAAACAGGCGGTAAATTTTCTGTGCATGATCGGAGGCACTTCCGATGGCTCTTCGCACAGCCATTGATCATTCTGCCGGTTCGCTTTTCCGTCTTTTAGGATTTTTTTTTCGTTGGAGAGTGCTTGGGACTTCACTTTACGGCTTCCCATGGTAGCCTACGTGAGAAGCTGGAGCCTTTGCCTCACAAAGTGGTAACCAATGTACTGATGCACTGCTCTATCGATGGTGGCCTTGCTCACACGCATCTTTTTGGCAAGCGTGTTCATGGACTGACCAGGGTCCTCGGAGATCTTCTGCCTGACACTGGCGACGAATTTTTCGTTTCTGGTGGTATCAAACCTACGCTTGCGACACTGTCATCGGCTGTAACTTCGTCCTGATATTCAACCAAATCATACTTCCGTTTCACTTTTTAAACGAGGTTCCTCTGGTAGTTAAACAAATTCACAATTTCCCTCTCGCTTCTCCCGGTGCAGAGCGCCGCGAATATTGCGTACCGTTTTTCGATTTCAGCTGCTATTCTCAGAAGAAACTGCATATGATGTTACCCGCATGAAAGCTAGAATTTTACTTAGCGTGTCCAAGGTAAATTAACCTACATTGGTGTGGCCATTAGCCTTTAGGCACACTTTCATTTTTGTATCGATTTACTTCAAACGCACTGTATATATTAAAAATAACCAAAGCTTTCTTAAAAAACGATGCATTTTTGTCTAACTTTCTTCATAAAGTTACGAAAATTTTGAGTAGAAAATGTAATGTGAAGATATGGAATTTAGATGTCATATTAGAGAAAAGTTAAACAAAGTATTATTTGATTAACTATTTTTCTGTCAAGAGAGCATTTTAAAATATTTAATTAGTAGAATTACATAGTTTTTAACATAAATTATGAAAAAAATCATGTACTAACAAAGTATAACAAGTTTAAAAAACTCATGTGAAGTAATTTTATGAAGTGAAATTAGATGAAACATAATTTTAAATAAGAACGTTTCAAAAGCTACTAGACAAAAGAACCCTTCTTCTGAATGCCCACGAACAGTCTGTTTTCTACAGATGAAGTCAAAGTTTTTATGCAGCAATAATAATAATAATAATGTGTTTTATATGGCGCACTTCAAGACTTTGAAGCCCGAGCAGGAGGCCCGTCCATCGACTCAGAAAGAGCCTAACAGAAGAGATGGGTTTTGAGGTCCTGCTTGAAAGCGTCGGGCAAGGGATATGAGCGTATGCGAGGAGGCAGACCATTTCCCAGTTTAAGGACACTTGCAGAAGAGGCAGGATCGCCCAGGAACCAGAGACGTGTGCAAGGAACCGATAGCAGGATGACACTCCCGAAGGGAAGGACTCTTTGTTGCCCGGACACAGACAGTGAGAAGGATAGGTAATGGAGAGTTTCGGTGTTTGGGATTTTAAATATAAGAAGGACTTTAAAATTAATTCGAAGTTTGATGGGAAGGCAGTGTAGTTCACGGATCAGGGGTGTAACACGAGAAAAACGCCCTCAACAGAGTAGAACTCGTGCCGCAAAGTTCTGAACAAGTTGAAGGGAACGAATTGTAGTGCTGAGGGCTTCAGTGAGTAGAGAGTTACAGTAATCAAGGAGGGTAGATATAAAGGCATGGATGGGTATCTCGAAACCGTTTTGATCAAAGTGGGACAAGATACGAATGAAGTTATAGAGAAAACAGAGAGACGATTTGCTGATATTAGCAACATGTGATTTGAGCATTCTTTTGTAGCATCTTGCAAGATTTCCCAATAATCATTTTTGTTGTAAAATTGCCTGCCATCTGCGTAAACGTCTCTCTTGAAGATGCTCTATAAATTTTCGATTGGAATTCGGCCGCAACTGTTGAGAAGCGACTTCATGATTAAGTCTCCTACAAATCCTTTTGACTCTAGCCAATTCTGAGAAAAGTGGAGGCATGACTAAAAGCATTTACCTCCATGAAGAGAAGTAACTTCCTAATTCTCACTGCCTCTCTTGAACTATGGTAGGAATTTTTTCTACATAAACTCGCAATTACGTCTTTGAATCTACTTCGACGCTACCATCCACTTTGAAAGGTCCTACAAGCTTGTAAACAACAATTGCAACGCAAATAATCACTTCTTTTCCTTCTTGTTGTCGCTTGATGAATGCTATATACCTGACGTCCATTGCCAACACAGCCTCTCGCCCAATCATTTGACCCATACAGAGTCAGTTTTCATGTATATATGCCGGGTCCCACAATAGATGTTTTGTGTGTGTATATTTTGGTTAGGAACTGCTTTGTTGTCTTATTCCTAACAGTAGAAGATTTCCTAAAGAGCTTTGCACTTTGTTTCTCTCGAGACCGAAAAAAACAACCATAGCAGCTTGAAAAATGGCTTTGCTGATGGCCCGAGCGGTTTAAACCCATTCTGTTTTGATTTAAGAAAGATCTATGGAGGTAAGAACTCAAAATTCTGCTTGATATTTTTTCCTTGACTGAATGCCATTCTCTACAATTTTCTTCAGAGTGCGATGCTCACGCTTCAACACTTGGTAATTTTACAGAGAAGACTTTCCTATGTTTGATTGCTTCGCGATATTATTTTTCTTGTGAAAGTTCCTTTTGTCTGACCATTTTATCAGGAAATGCTTCTTTTAAAACATGTCTGGGTGGTCGTTGTAATCGAATTTTAGAAAATAGACTATAAACCATGTTATAGCTGAGATAATACTGTTGAGAGTATTCACTAAATTGGATTCATTGCATTCCTAAACGTATCCGAAACAAAAATAAATCATAAGCTGATTCTGGAAAATGAGGAGACGTTAAAAAGTATTGTAGATCACCTCTAGACACACTTCAGATGAATGATGTCTTTCTCCCTACTAACAGATGATTGATGACGTCATCCTGCAAACATATGAGTGGTGAGATTCTCTTGCAAACAGAAAAACGACGATGACGTTTCGGTGCAATCAAAAAAGAGATGGCGAGCCACTGCAAACAGAAGAAGGAAGTCATGCCCAAACAAAAAGAAAACCAACGACGTTTCCATGCAAATAAAAAAACAATGAAGTACCCTAACAAATAGAAAAACAACGACGTGCCCATGAAAAAAATGTATTCTGTCCATTTGGTGCACTTTGTGCTCCGATCCCACCTACTCTGGACATCATATTATCCCATAAATCCCCATAAAGGAGAATGAGAACGTACTTCTGAGCAAGTTCTCCACCTTGTACGTACTTGTTCGTATAGGTTCAAGATACTCTTTGTTAGACCAGGTATTCTGTGTTAAAGACTTTGGGGCAAGGTTCTTATGGTCAAACTCTACTAGGTAAATAAAAGACATCGTTGATTGCACAAGTTTCCTATCCTTAAAAAATAATTCTCCCATACACTTCATACCGTGTATATTATGGAAGATTTGTACCCTGGAATCTCCAATTCATTTATTTTATATTTAGAAGTAGTCTATGTAAACAAAGAAATATGTTAGGGAGAATTGCGCACCCTCTCGTTCCCGACTACTTTAAATAGAAATGTGACCTCCAGCCAATATACTTTAGCTCTTAAAAGGATTGTTCTATCAATCTTTTTTTAAGTCCAATTTGATTTATTTTATATTTTTATTATTTTTTTTATTTCTTTATCTGTTTCTCTTCCACTTATTCTTTTTCACGCGTGGATAGACCTGACTGGGTTTCACCCAGTCGAGTCTATCCAGCCGCACCTATTTCAATGAAATCGAGCTATTTTTTTTTTAAATATTATGATTTTTGGTTTATTTTTTTAAAGAAAAGTTTTGTATAGTTTACTAATTTCTTAATTTTGTTAACTTTTTATAATCGCATCTTTTGGGGAAATCTAATTCATTATAATTAGACAAAAAAATATTTTTTGTGACAGGTCCTATCAAATGGATGTAATTTAATGAAAGTAGATAATAATTTTCAAGATTTCACAGATGCAAATCTACAGACACCAACTCAAGTAATAAATTATAGACTTGTGAGGATAGTGACTGAGCACATGTTGAAAGTATTTACAACGTTTTCACATAAGTTATAAATCTTTTATCTTCTATTATACCCAAATAAATCAAACATACAGTTGTTATCTTTAACAAATTTGCACTATTTTATTGAAAAAGGTAGTTGATTCTGGAACAAAATCTACTTAGACTATTTTGCTTACATTTTAGTCAACAAATGGACTTTGCATTTGGTAATGAGTTGCGTGCCCCTCACCGTCTCTTGTGCGCAAAATACTCTCTTCCTAGGATAATTCGATTACACCGCCCCTCTTCTAAAAACATAAGCGAAAACCAACGAGGCATCTCCAACGGAAGGTTTTTAATTAGATATATGTAAAAAATGTGGTGAAAATGCAGAAATCGAAAGTGTGTGGAATGGAAGGCATATAGACGCAAATTCTCCCGCAGGCATTAGAAGTAGGGAGGCATGCAACTGGGGGGATACGAAATCATCCAGTTGTCAGCTTTTTTTTCTCTCTTTCATATTACTTCCGATCGAACTAGCGAAACAAGTCATAAAAGCCCGTCTATTCGTGAGAAGTTTTGTTCTCACATGTAGCCGAGTGGTCTAGGGTTGTACTGGCCACCTCAGTGTGATTGATTCGATTCTCACCCCTGCACATATTATTTCGCAATTAGGAAAAAACATTTTTCCGCGTGAAAATTATTCTGTTGATTTTGTGTTTATTTGCGGTATGACTCATTCTACTTCATAATTCTCTAGGGTTCTTGAGTGATATTTAGTATATATTCGACGCGAGTTCAACTCTATTTCTAGTTTGTCCTTTGGATGTCCAATTAATTTATCTCTCTTTCATATTTCTTCAGATCGACCTAGCAAAACAAGTCTTTAAAAGCCCGTCTATTCACAAGGAGTCACAAGAAAAAGTAGCACCTCAAAGAACATTGCGCCCTATTTTGGGAAGGCTCTAACCTATAACATAAGATAGATGAAGGCTCTCCCCGCCCACCTATCCCACCCACATTTGGGGGCCAGAAAGCGGAAACGATACCTGAATGTGCTGTGAAAAAAAGCACAATCAGAATTTTTTTAGAGAAAAGTTGAAACCTATTTACTTGCCTCTAATCTATAATATATAACAAGGTGGTACCATCTAGGTCAAGGTGGAAATTATCTCGTCAAGTCGAAATTTGAACTGTTCGACTGATGAAGAGTTCACCACTTCTGGCAGTAGACGGTTCCACGTTCCGCAGATTCTGTACGAAAAAAAGTTGCCGTAAATGCTGGTATGGAATTGCGGTAATTCCAGTTTGTAACCGTGGTTACGTGTAGCATTTGCGTTCAACGTGAACATCCTCCTGTGATCTACGTTTCCAACTCCTCGTTTTATCTTAGAAGTTTCAATCAGCTGGCCTCTTAACCGGTGCGTCTTCAAGAAGAACATCCCCAGTTCTCGTAGCCTATGCTAATAACTTTTATGTCTAAGGGAATGAATCAATTTTGTGGCTCTGGACTGTACCCTTTCCAGCCGTTCAATGTCCTTCCTCAGGGGTGGGAACCTGAATTGTGCCTTTGATTTCACGCGTGGCCGTGTGGTCTAGAGGTACTCGGCGCCTCAGTGTGCTTGGTTTGATCCTCACCCCTGCACAGATTATTTCTCAATTAGGAACAAAGCATTTTTCCGAAGGACAATTATTCCGTTTATTTTGTGTTTATTCTCTCACGTTTATAAGAGATATATAATATACATTTGCCACAGGTTTAAATCTTTCTCGTTTGACCTTTGAATTCTCAATTAAATTCTCTCTTTCATAGTCCTGCAGTAGGCTTTCTTAACGGTCCTCTTGTTAAACTATATGGAAACTTGTTCTTTCTCTCGCAACCACACTCCACACATAATAGTCCAGGGAGTTGCAAGCTTGGGAGTTAAGAAGACAAATGTTCGTAGCGATGTGATCAAAAAAATCCTCTGACAGCCAAGACTGAACCCTCCTGCTTGCGTGGCATGATGTAGAGTCCTGGTCCCACACGTACGGCCTTACATCAGCCACCTCCTGGGTCTTGGGTAACAGCAACCCCTCCAAGCACTTGGTGTAACTCTCCATATTGAGCCTAAGGCCCTCCGGGGAGATAAACGGGGGAATAACGTGGCTCTCGTGGTTTACAAGCCTTTTCCAAATCTTTGAAGGAATGAATTCAGCCATGGTATCTCTTCCTCCACAGACGATGCACAACTGGGTCTAATATGATAGGAAGAAGAGAGAACCGACGACAGATAACACGCATGAGTGTAATTCAGAGTTGTCAACAGTGACAAGCTACCCACCACACCCTGTCTATAACTTTGGCCAAATGTATAAAGTACCCCTCATTTTTATACATTTAATCAAACTTTTTTAGATTTTATCATATTATTATAAATATGTGATAATAATGTGTATTTTGATAATGTATGAATATTTTGTTAATATGTTTGAATTACTTAATATTTTATCAAATTGGGTCCAATTAATAAAATGTTTTTTTTTTAAATCAGAATTTAATCAATATTTCTTGATTCAGCTTAAATTTATACCTATTCTTTATTGAATATTGTTCTAAATAATTAATATTACTAAAACTAAAGAACAGACAAAAGCACAGAGAGCACAAATACAACTTCTCCATAGCCAAGTGTTATTACAAGTAAAAATTACTAAAAAAATCAAATGTCTAAGATATGTTGTCCACACCACTATAAAACAATATCAAGAGCTTTGTATCAAGTAAGAGAAGTGACAGAAAACGTCTTATAACACCTAAAGAAGCGAGATCTATCATTCGGACTTCACAACCGAATCAAAGAAAAAACATCTGAACTTGCTGTTGGGGAGTTCATTGAAGCCTTAAGTTCAAAAATCTCACTCAGAACAGTTAGAAGAGACTTAAATATCAAATAAAAACGATGCAAGAAGAGAGAAAGCCATGTATATTTGAGGCCAACTGAAAAAAAAACCCGTCTTCAGTAGGCGAAAGATCACAAAAATTGTACACATGAACAATGGTCTAAAGTTTCCTGGTATGATGAAAGCAATTATCAGGTGTGTAAGAACGACTATTGTATTGTTGTTTTATATGCAATTTATGTAATTCCATTTAAATATATTTTGTAAGAAAATTCTTAAATAATTTAACATTTTTGTAACATCTTTGCAGATTTTGAGCATTTCATACCTTTGTGAAACGAAGAGTTGGGGAGACATTTAACCCTGCTTGTGTGGTAACAACAGTAAAGCAAGGAAGTGGTTCTATCATAGTATGGTGGTGTACGTCTTTATAAGGGCCAGGAAAGATGTCCTTATGCCAGGAAGGACTGAACTCCACAACTTATACTACCATGTTTTCATATGTTTTAGAGACATCTTTCCAGAAATTGCATTTCACAACTCCAAGAAATGAAGTTATATTTCGGCACTTCTAATGCCCAATGCCATGTATCCAACCACACCAAAAGTGTTTGGAAGAAATGGTGATAATCCATATGGACTGAACACCATAAAGTGCAGACTTAAATCCAATAGAGCACTTGTGGGGAGTATGTACCTAGAAAAACACTAAGAAGTACCACAAGTACAAATAAAACACAACTGTATGAAAAATGTCAAGAAGAGTGGGGAAAGATAATGTCAGATATTTGTGAAAATTTGGCGAAATCCATCACGAAGAACTATGGCTGTAATTAAATCCAAACAGGGTCCAACTAAGAATTAAAATAATCAAAAAGTTATAAATATATAATATATGTATATCCTGAATTCATTTACCATAAATCTCTAATTATACATTCTATGAAGGATTCTATAAGGTACTTTACAATTTTTGCGAAAAGGTGTTTACCTAACCTAACCTAACCTAACCTCCAGTTTCATCCTATGAAAAAAAAAGACCTAATTGTTGCTGGATTTAAAATAATGGAGCTATTCATTCCTATAAATTTTTTCAAGATAAAATAATTCAACTTCGAACCCAAAGAATTAAGATTTTTGACTTTACAAAGGAAGACGAATTCTAAAATATTACGTTTAATATTTCATTGTTATTATTAGTTATGTGGTGATTGTAAAAAGTTTCGATTCTAAAAATAAAAATACATATAAAAAGCTTTCCGTAAAAGTGCGTCTCTTTTCTGATTTTAAAAGTCAATAGTGAATATAAAATATTAATTTATTAACCGCTTGATTAATTGAATTTTCGAATTTAATTGATTAAATCAGTGGTTCTCAACCTTTTTGCCAACGACACACCTAGCAGCATATGAAAATATAGCGGCACACTTGGCTAAATATAAATGAAAAATATTTGAATGTTGCAAAACATAAACGGCAAGTCATAGACGGCATATAACCGTAGACTACTATTGGGCCACTGCACAGACTAGTCATAGACACATAGAAGGACTAAAACTAAATTAAGGAAAACACAGATATGAACTTACTTTATTGCAGTGTTTTGAAATTCATCAGTCAAATGGTCAGCTTCTTTAGTGAGTAATCTGTGCCTGGCTTTTCCTCATAATTTCGTCAATCTTTGGTCGAATATGAGACAGACAGATCCTCATTTCTTCTTCAGTTTTATGTAATCTCTCACGATTCTTGTTTGTAATGTTGTTTAATGTTGAGAAGCCTAATTGCATATATAAGAATTTGAAAATTGTAATAAAATTGAAAAATCTCTTTTAGATAATGAGGAATACTCCTCTTGAATTGAAATCCAAAATATCAATGAGTCGAATGTTTTAATTTTAGCCTTCGCTCGATCACTATAAAAGGTGGCCAATTCTTCTTCTTTATGTAGCTCAAGTTCAATATTTGAAGAAAGATTTATGAAAGGATCTCTAATCCAATCATGTCAAATGTCAGATAAGTAACCGCAATAAGGATCATTTTTTTTAATGCAGGTAGACCGCAATAAAGGAAACATAACAAGATTGCCAGTGATGGCTCTATTTTCCCAAATCACAATTTTCCTTTTTAAAGGAACTAAATTGTATGTTGAAGTGAGAATATTTTCGTTTTTACCTTGCATGCTACTGTTTGTTATATTTAGTTCACTAAATATTTCTCTTAAGTATTCCATTTTAGACATCCAAAATTCTCAACTAAGGTTTTCACAGAATTTGTCCTATTTTTCCTAGAAAATAAATGATAGTAATTTCTTGTGCAATTCGTTAACACGATTTAATACTTTGCCTTTCAACAACCATCGAACCTCAGTATGCATTTATAATTTAACATGCTGAGAGTCCATTTCTTTGCACAGTTGTTCAAATAAGCATGACCTAAATGGCCTACTTTTTATATAATAGACCATTTCAACAACTTGATGTAACACAACCTTTAAATCTTCCTGCGTTAATTTTGGAACGAGAACTTCTCTTTCTGCGAGGGATACAAATCCTTTAATACAGCCTGTCAGGCATGGGGCTCCATCGGTGCAAATGCCTACACAGGACTTCCAAGACAAATTCATTTCTGTGACGTAGCCTATTAACATATCAAAAATATCTTTATCTATAGTAGTTGTAGTTTTTTTACAACACAAAAAATGCTTGATTTTTTTTCATTCCCGTCAAAAAAAAGCTTTTTCTAAACAATATCTTCAATATTTTTCGATCTATCTAGGATTCTTCTACGTATTCTATCATTTGAAGGCGGGATATTTTCCAATTCTTTCTCAGCCTTTTCACTAAACATGGATTTTACCATCTTTTTGCAAGCTGAGAGGATCACTGACTCACCAAGGGTGTGGGATTTAGATTTTAATGCTATTATTTCAGTCACCTGTATTGATGCTAGTTGGGCTCGTACAGACACGGTTATTATTTTTTTTCAAAATAACTTCGCTGTTTTTATTTCTGCTCTAACAATCTTTGAAAATAATCAAGCTTTTTATCTTTCAGAGATGAATATTTAGAAATAAAATACCTTTCTAACTTACTTGGTACCATGGATACATTTGACATTGTTTCACCGCACACTACACATGATGAACTTGGTTTATCAATGTCACCAGACCAATAAAATCCAAATTTAAAATAATTATCACAATATTGTCGATTAATGTTTCTCTTTTGGACACTTATTACTGTCTAATGATACAATGACTCAAATTCAAGACGTTCTAAAATATTTGTTTGTGTAGCCAAATACTTCGTTCAATCTTGTTGCCAATATAGGCAATCAAAAATTTATTTTTAAAGAAAATATCTATATTATGTTAAATTAATCTTGTTTTGTATATAATTTAAGTTAAATTATATACAAAATAAGATTAGTCAAGCTAATTTTTAACTTAAGACAAGTATTGACCAATATCCAGTCACATGATCAATATTAATGACGAACGAAACAATAAAAAATGTAGAATTGTTAGCAGCATTGCGACATTTGGAAACATTTCGCTCATCCCTAAATGAACAAAGTTAAGGGGTGAATATGTTACAGTTGGGATTACATTGGGTTTTGCATTTTCTTAGTGCGCTCTTCAAACTTTCACGGCACACTGGTTGAGAACCACTGATTATGGTATGAGTCCTTCTCCCAGCATGACCTCGTTCCCTTCTAATCCTGAGACCACTCCCTGCCTGCTGCTGTACCAGCCACTTTACCGCTGCCCATCAACACTTCCTTATCTTTACCACTTTCTTTCTAGCCTAAAGATGCCTTCGTTGGTTTTCGGTTTATTTTTTTATCTCACAAGGTAGGGCTGATTAAGGAGTATCAATGCTACGACTAACATGATTTGGACGGCGTCCGCAGCACTCTCGCCCATTAATATCATTTGCTGATACGCTCCTAGGATAAAGCCTTCGTAGTGCGGCTTTCCAGACCAATGGTCCCATATCAGGGGTTAGTCGCCTTTTAAGATACCGCTGAAAGAGTGTATGGTATCATTCCTGTCTCGCATACGAACGATATTATTAGTATTATCAAAGGCGGAAACCAAGGGGACATTTGCGGGAGAAAGTTAGGAATAAGAGACTCGTAAAGAAAGTGGTGAAATTAGAAAGTGAAAATGTGTGGATAGCAAACAGAGCAAATAATCTAAAGAGGAGACTTCTGTAGACTACATAGTCTCTTGTGCAGACCTGATCTTAATCGTTAGTGTGTACGATTAATCCCTTCCAGGGTCTCGCATCGCTGTCAAAAGGCAAGTCCGAGCAATTTTATAGATATGAAATCAAGGGGTATTTGACATGCGACCCAGGGCATAATGTGTAGGCTCCTATCACCTTACATACAACACGCTGCATACTGTGTGCTCCTAACCGCCTTACATGTGACCCAGGGCATAATGTGTGGGCTCCTACCACCGTACATGCGACCCGCGGCATACTCTGTGCCCCCTACCGAATTACATGCAACCCACGGCATACTATGGACCCTTTACCGCATTACATGCGCCCGGAGGCATACTGTGTGTCCCTTACCGCATTGCATGTGACTCGCGGCATACTGTGTGCCCCCTATCGCATTACATGCGACCTGTAGCATACTATGTGCCCCCTACCGCCTTACATGTGACCCAGGGCATAATTTGTTGTCTCCTATTGCATTACATGCGACCGGCGGCATACTGTGTGCTCCCTATCGCATTACATGCGACCTGTGGCATACTATGTGCCCCCTACCGCCTTACATGTGACCCAGGGCATAATTTGTGGTCTCCTATCGCTTTACATGCGACCGGCGGCATACTGTGCGCCTAAATTACAAATAAGCATATATATATATATATATATATATATATATATATATATATATATATATATATATATATATATATATATATATGTAAAGGTGCTTCCCAAGTACTTTCGAACCTTATTCAGTTCATTCTCAAGGGTAACTAGACGAGAAAATAATATAATAAGGGTATATATAAGCTAGTAAAAGATAAGGGAGGCAAGAAAGAGTCAAGAACAGAGCCAAAAGGGTTAAAACGATTAGAGGATAAAGCGATAGTCTAAAGAGGGAGATTAGGAGAGACACGAGAAGTAAATTGAAACGAATGGGAGAGGGACAAGGAGAGAGGAAGAGAAATAAAATAATGTTAATACAAAATCAATTCAATAATTAAATTGACACATCGGGTTCCCATAAAAATGAAAATTGAAAATAAATTAGGAACCTAAGTCAAAGGTAATATATTTAAGAATGATTTTTTTCATAACAACATCAATTTTAAAAAGGCCAGGGGAAATGTTCAATTTATTAAATTGGCTTATACATGAACATTCAACAAGGTTTCTTTTAATTGAGTCATTTGATCGAAAAATAAATTTTGCTGAATTCCAATTAATTAAGTGGTTATTTTCGGTCACATGACAAAAACGCACTTTTGTGCATATGTCCGAAAATAACCAATTAATTGACCTAGTGGGGTTTATTTTTATAATATAATCTTGTGAAAACGGGGAATTTTCGTAAATCCTATCGTGTGGAGAGTCATTAATAGCTGAATGCTTTTAAAAATATCACCCAACACCCACCCCCCAAAATAGTAGAGATTTCCTTCGGAGTGACCTTACATATACAGGATGGTCTGAAAATCTTGTCACCCCCTCCTGTAAGTATTATTTTAATTTTCTATTTCAAATATTACTTTAATTTTATATTTCAGATGACCGAAAGTCTTGCAGTGAAATCATGTCGCACATCACCCATGCTCTTACCAGAATGCATACGATCATGTGTGCAGTCAGCCTCTCTTCCAAACTGTAGGAGCTCCCGTCAGTCATCTGAAATAGAAAATTGAAACACAATTTACAGGGGGTGACAATACTTTGGTTCATCTGAAATAGAAAATTAAAATAATATTTGAAATAGAAAATTAAAACAGTATTTAAAAGGGGTGACAAGACTTTCGGTCCACCCTGTATTTTGGTATGCAAAAATGTAACGGACAAAAGTAACCGACCAAAACATTCAACCTTAGTTGGCCTATTTCCTTCCAATAACACGAAAGTTACATTCGAAAGCAAGTTTCATTATAAACTATAAACAATTTTACCACATATAGTATCGTTTACCACCCTTATGAACTGCAAATGACCTAAATTAGAAAAATATTTGAAGTTAACGCATGAAAAACGTTGGGGTCTACCCGCTATTTCTTTTTGTTTTTTTATTGTTTTCGCAACCTTTGTAGCTCTTGACTACTTCTTAACATGTATTTTGCTATTCTTAATAAAAAATACAATCATGAATGGCAGAGAATACATATTTATCCTTACAACGGGCTTCAAATTTGTGTTTGTCTAGGATAAGTATTCTCGGAAGTTTTCTAATGTTTTCTAATGTCTAGAGACGTAACCAACGAAAACTTGTTGCTTTTGTCTGCCCTATTTCTTTTGTACTTTTCCATTCCTTGGGTGTATTTTTTTGTATATTTTTCTTGGAATGGTTTATACCGTCAGTTTTAGGTAATGGTCTTCATTTCACAGTAAACAAATAATCAAATTTAATTTACATTTCATCAAAGATTCTATCCTACGCAATGTCACCTGTGCGCCTCCCGAAACCTAGCGCGCATTCTGACTATGCGCTGTGACAGAGCTTTACTTTTTCCTACATGACCGTATTCCATCCTCTCTCTCGTCGCTTAGTAAACAGACCTTTGAAGGATTAATTTCGTGTTTCTTCTCAGTAATGATTAGAATTATTATCAGCTCTTTGTGCGTGCGTGCGTCGACTGGCTTCATTATCCTCGCGTGTCGGCTATCGAGAAAACCACATCTACTGGGGATCTAAATTTGTCGTTTTCTCAATTAAAATGATGAAAAATGATCTGTTTCTTTGCCTCGATGGGGTCGTTTGTTTTTAGAGTATTTTAACATCCGTGACGAGATCTTGAAGAGTGAGTTCTATTGCCATTCGTGATAGACTTTAACCATTAAGTGAGGATATTCTGAGAAGATAATTGTCTTTTTAAAGACCTACAAGTGGTCACAATTGTGTTTTTCCGCAAGGAAATCGATGGTAATTATTCTTGCAGAAGGTTACGCAAGTGTAATAGGAGAAAACACTGCAGTTTCCATAGAAACAGTTTATTAGGAGACTAGTTATTAGGTGTTTCTAAGTTCTTTTAATCAGTATTGCATTGTTATTATTTTGGAATCGACTGAAGATTACGCAAGAAATGCTCAGTGTAGTGTTTTCAGTTTTTTCCAATGTGGGGTGGAGTATCTTCAGTAAGTGAACTTTGATTCACGTAACATACCTTAAGTAGGTGATCGTGGCTAGAGTTAAACGGAATTTGCTTTATAACAATTTTAACCTAATTACACTAGCCAACAAATTTTAACTTTGTCTCCGCTACTTAAGTAAATGTTGTTGTAACTAACTAATTTGGGTGCACTGATTCCAAATATGTGCTCAGATTTGTCCTAGCACGTAAGGTTCCTGAGTTGTGCAACTGGGCTATATGGCTCACTTTGTCACCTTGGATCAATTAATGATATAATTAGTACGAGTTTGAGAAGAATGAGACGTTTCTGGGCAAAGGTTTTGCATCGTGGCACCCTATTTGGCATTATGTACGTCCTTTTGCAGACCCAGACAAGATATGTATTACATATAAAAGAGGTAGTACTCATATAACTATAAATTTCTTCAAAAATGTTTGAGACTCTTGCTCTTGCGCGTGTTCGTGGATATAGGATCCTCCCGTTGTAGGAACCAGCAGTAGTCACCCATCATGTTTTCGTTGAAGCGGCCTTGATACCTGCTTTCCATCATTGCGATATGTGGGTGGAACCTTTCCCCATGTTCATCACTAATATCGCCCATATTAGATGGAAAGAAATCTAGATGCGAATGCAAGAAATGCATCTTAAGAGACATACGACACCCCATTCGTTGATAGGCCTTTAGCATGTTGTCCACTAGTTCTTCATAGTTTTCAGCCCTATGATTACCAAGGAAGTTCTGCACTACATGGACAAATGAGTCCCATGCTGCTAACTCAAGTGAAGTTAGTTTATTTCTGAACTCTCTGTCACGTATCAATTCTCTGATCTCCGGCCCTACAAGAATGCCAGCTTTAAGTTTAGCATCGGTTTTCTTTGCACCAAATTTCTCTTTGAGATACTGGAATCCATCATCATCATGGGCCATTGCTTTAACAAAATTCGTGATAAGGCTAAGTTTGATATGAAATGGTGGAAGGTAGATCTTCTGTGGATGTACCAAAGGCATGTGCTTCACATTGTATCGGCTAACTATGTGTTCTTCTCTTTTGGGCCACTTTTTAACAATATGATGACCCCTGTCGTCACGGCTGTTCCATAGGCATAAGAAGCACATATTCTTTGTATATCCTAGCTGCAGTCAAAGAAGTAAAGAAATGACCTTTAGATCACCAGAGATATTCCACTTATGATGCGAGTAATGAACACCTTCCCAAATAAATTTCATTGAGTCATATGTCTCTATCATTCCAACAATGAGTGCGACAGGAATTAAAGGTTTTTTGTTACCATTGTGTAGCAACACAGCTTTGAGGCTAACAGTGCTTGCATCGATGAATAGTCTCCATTCATCAGGTAAATGCTCGTTTCCTAGCTGATTACTGAGGCCATTAACATCAGTACAGAAACAAATACCTTCTTCTTCTTTATAGAAGGCAGCTAAGGCTCATGGCGTTTACGGAAAGTAGATATTTTTGCCCCCCCCCCCCTCTAGAAGATTCCATTGCTGTAGTCTGGAGCCCAACAATTCTGCGTCCTCCTTTGACACTAAATCATTTAATCTTTCTTGATTTATCAACTGGATCTTCTTTTCCTTAGAATCCTCCTCATACATTTCATCATCATTGTTATCCTCCTCTTCAGGCGATAAATCGTTTTCTTTAACTGCACAGCTGATGCGGATTTCTATGGCGAGGAGAAACAGAGACAAGGATTTGGTCAAACAAATACACGATGACATTGTTGAATATTTTCCTCTAAATAAATAAATTTGTATTTTTTTTTTTTTTTTTTCCTTTTCCTAAACATCTTTTACCTAACCTAACCTAAGCTTAGGTTGAACTTAACCTCACGATAGCCTCGAACACCTAATTAGTTGCCGGGCCTGTTTCGAAAAAGACCCGATCTAGAAATGGGATCAAAGTGCCCACTTAAAAATCGCCATTTTCACCATTACATTAATCATAATAGTGACACACACACACACACACACACACACACACATATATATATATATATATATATATATATATATATATATATATATATATATATATATATATATATATATATATATATATATATATATCATACCGCAAAGAAAGAGAAGATAAACGGAATATTTTTTCTTCCGAATTGAGAAATAAATCCGTGCAAGGGTGGGGGGCATCGAACCAATTTATGCGAACATCTAGACCACTCGGCTACGCGGAATCACAAAGATTCTTCCGCATAGACAAGATTTTACGGCACGCATCACTTGGTCGATCGTGACTATGAAAGAGAAAAAATAATTGAATTAATTTGAAATTCAAAGAACAAACAAGGAATAAGAGTTAAACGTGCGGTGAATATACAATGTATATCTCTCATGAACATTGTCTTTAGGGGTTAGGGGAGAGAGATATTCGAGGTATTCGAACTCAATCCAGAAACCGATTCGAGATTTTCCTGTTATGTGTGTGTATGGGGGGGGGGGGTACTAGGGGGTTTTGAGTTCTTGGATTTATGTTCCTAGTCCTTCAATTTAAGTTCTCGCATAGTTAGTTCAGGGATTTAAGTGTTACCCTTCTGAGATTTCAATTTCTCGAGTTCTGTCTTCTTGGATTTTGAGTTCCTGTTTCTTTAAATCTCGGATTTACTTTGCCCCAGGACAGTAAAGAGGAAGAACAATGGAAAGAAAAGAGACAAATAAAAGA
Organism: Ceratothoa steindachneri; assembly: GCA_963969495.1. Taxonomy (NCBI): domain Eukaryota; kingdom Metazoa; phylum Arthropoda; class Malacostraca; order Isopoda; family Cymothoidae; genus Ceratothoa; species Ceratothoa steindachneri. Next base: position 56,847,205 of record OZ018318.1, read on the forward strand.
AAGGGAAGCGCTAGAAATTTAGTTATGGTTACTACTAGACCACGATAAGCGAGGAGAAAAAGGATAAAATCCTTAGAGACAAGGGGCCCGACCGAACACGAGCTGGAAGGCCGGGTTAACCCAGGGGAAATGGCCTCCCGAGAACCGAATTTTAGGTGTAGAAATCTCCTGCCCCAATACATGGCTGGCCCACTAGCTAGATAAAATAATAATTAAATTGGTAATATGAGTCATGGAACAAATTCCCCTTCAAAGATCTCGAACAGACTAAATAAGGCCATTGCACAAATTTCTAAAAGTGGTTCTAATCCTATACAGAATAGGACAATACTCTTGTAGTCAAGTGAAGGTTACAAAAAAATGCACCTATAAATCCAGTTTTAGAAAAAGCTTTTTACAAATTGAAATTACTATAAATGAGTTCAACTAAGTTAAACTTATGTTTAATTTCACTAAGTTATTGGAACCCAGCTCAAAAAGAATGACTTGACCAGCTGGCTCAAATTTTTTTAAACATCTAATGTCATTCCAACATGCCTTGAGGTCACGCATCGGTGAGGAAAAGACGGTTGCTTGTCCTTTCCAGCACTGAAACGAATGAGCATGGGGGCAGCGATCATTTATTCCTGACTGTCTCCACAACGTAGTCACCTTCTTAGTTCTCGATTTTCAAGTTCTGGCGTTTTTAGTTATTTTATTTTTAGTTGTGGCGTTCTTAGTTCTTGCAATTTACGAGTTCTCGCGTTTTAAGTACATGGATTTAAGTTGGTAAGTTCTTACTCCTTAGACTTAAGATCTCTTCTTAATACAGGAACTACGTCCGGCCCCAGCTTAGCCTCTCTTCCTTCCTTCAGATAGCCTGTATTTCTCCCCTACTTCGTCGCTTTTCATACAACCTTTCCCACAACTTTCTCTGGTCAGCCTCTAATTTCACAAGGTAGATGCTGACATTCTTCTCAGCCAACAATCCCGGATCGTGGCTGAGGGGGGGAGGGGACAATGTTCCCTAACCTCCGAGCTCCAGTCCGGGATAGGGGCTTTTTAACAACCTGCTTCACCCCGAACCATACCTTCCTCACATCCCTTTTCCTTTCCTATTCACACTCTATCAATTTTACGCCGTGTTCAAACGGGGCCGCTATGCCGATAGACTGCCAGGCCACCAACGGGAGGGGTGGTCCTGAATGGCGGCACCTGGCTCTGCCAGGCCTGTAAGCACCTCTTGCAGTGCGGGCAACTGCGAGGGGTGATAAGCTATTGCTTCCCGTGAAAAAATAGAGTCACCATGCCCATAGATGAACAACTAAAAAAAAAACAACCATCAACTTCCCCTGTTCCATCGACGGAGCCGCCCTCGGGCAGCTCCACAGAAAAAATGGAGGCCCCCTCACCCCTGGGGTTGCGCAGGGAACCTTCCATATTTCTCTAACCGGAGAGGAGGCTTATTCCTCTCCTACGCCTACGGGTGTAGGGGACTCCCCCTTACCCCCTTCTCTGGAGGTGCTTTCGGGCACCTTCCTATTTCCAGCGGCAGTCCCTCCTTTTCTTTCTAAGGCAAACCCCTTAGGGGGCAGAGGGAACCCATGCCCTTTCGGTCGCTTCCCCCCAAAGATCTGCTGGCAAGAATACTAAACCTGGCCGAGGTTAAGGCCTGTGCATCCCCACACATGACTGGTGACTCTGCCAACGGGACCTGCGATGTCCTGGGAGGGAATGGCCAACTGGAGGCCCCTCCTGTGATAGACATGGTCCTTGAGGCAACCCAGCCTCAGACGATAGGGCCTTCCATGGGGGAGAATCTGGGCTCCGAATCCGGGCACCGAACCCGAATCCGCCCCAATGCAAGGACCTTCTACATTTCGGAGAAGGACCTGGCTGAGGCCGGTCCATCCGGCCGGGGGCTCCTGTCGGAGGAGGGAAGAAGCGGGTTTATTCCCCGCCCTCCTCTCCTAAAAAGAAAAGAAACAGGAAAAAACGAAAAAGACTCGGGTATCCTTTCCTTTCGCGAGGGCTGCGGGGACGGATGGGTCCGCTGCCAATTTGGCAAGCGACCAAGCCAAGATCGGCACGTCCGGCCCCTCTATCCCCCCGTGTGCGGAGCCCCTGATTATGACTAAGACCAAAAGTGCACAGGGCGGAGCCTCGATAACATCGGGGCTCCTCATTCAGAGGTTACCTGGCGTTTTCAAGTCCACTGGCTTCAAACGCTTCCTCGTTATTCGCTCCACTCATGGCACCATGTTGGCTAAGGGCAACATGATTTATCAGGGGAGAGGATTAGCTAGTGCAATTGGTAGAGAGCCAAAGGTGACCCGTTTCTCGGACGGCAGCCTTCTGGCGAATGCGGCGAATCCCAACGAGGCGGACAAGATAAGTGCTCTTCGGACACATCATGGCACCCCGGTGAGTGTGACGCCGCACTCTACCATGAACATTGTGAAAGGAGTAGTTTATGCGAGGGAACTGATAACTACTCCATAGAGGACATGACCTTAAGCTGGCTGACCATAGGGCGGTCAAGGTCAAACGTGTGATCAGAAAACAGGGAGGAGTCTCGAGACCCACCCCTACACTCTTCGTCACGTTCGACTGCGACAAGCTCTCTGAGTTGGTGCGTGCCGGTTGGTACTGCTACCGCGTGAAGGCATTCGGGCCACTGCCGCGGCGGTCCTATAATTGTCACTGCTTAGGCCATACGAATCGTTCTTGTAGACGTGCAAAGTCGAGGTCACCCGAAGTCTGTGTAAATTGCTCCAAGGCCACACACGATAAGTCTAAATCGTGTGTGGCCAAGAAGGCAAATTGCGGAGAGCCGCACCCTGCTTCTTCGAAGCAATGTGATTCATATCTCCTTGAGAAAGAAATCCTGCCGTTTAGGCCCAAGCTAAAACCAAGGCTCCCCCCCTTCTCCCAGCGTGACCGTTTTCCGTAAGGCGAAACGGCCACGCGCCTCCACCGAGTCTTTAGACTCACAGAAAGCAACACCCTTCAAGTTCGAAACTGGCCATCTTCCGGGGTTCCTAAAGCTGTTCCCCGAAAGGAGGACAGCAACAAAGGAGCTTCGGCTCCTTCACCCACGCCTAGTGGAGGGCTGAGTGGCTCGGAGACGGTGGAACCTCAAAACGAGGGCCCCCCCGCCTCCAAAGCTGCAACGCCCGCCTAAGGTTTGGAGGCCGAGGGAGGAAAAGACTCGCATGGCAAGCCCAACCTTCCCCAATAAGTCCTCAAAGGTGACAGCGCCTTCAGCGCTTGTCCGGCCAACAGCGCCCGGGATTCTGCCTTCGCGAAGCGTACGGCCATTCCCGTGAGGGTCTTCTGTTTGAAGAGGGCCCCCGCGTCTCCTCCGAGCTAGGCCTGGAGGGCATATTCCTTCAATGGAATTGCCGTGGACTCCGGGCCAACTGAGAGAAGCTGCGGAGACTTGTCTCGTCCCGTTCCCCGTTAGCTATTTTTCTGCAGGAGACCATGCTAGGCGCGTGCTCCCTGCCCACCCTCCCGGGGTATAAGGGTCTTGCAACCCCACCACCGCGGGATTGCCGGGCCGGGGGATGCGCAGCTTACACCCGGCATAATGTCTCCGTTCATCCTTTTACTTCATATATCTCCTTTCAGGCAGTGGCTGTGAAGCTGCACCTGGATAGGAGGTATACTATCATTTCTGCATACATTCCACCGTCAGCTGACTTCGACGCGGGGGACTTCCGCCGTGTCGTGGCACGGTTGCCGAGGCCCTTTCTCTTGCTGCCTCTCTGAGGAGATTACTCAATAAATCCGAGGGGACAAGTCCTTGCCGATCTGATCGAAGAGCTTGAGATAGGTGTCCCTTAATGTAGATGAGTTTACGCATCACTGTCCGAGAACCGCTTTATTTTTTTGCCTTGACCTATCTTTATGCTTTTCGGATGCACAGCCTGATTTTGATTGGGAGGTGGTCGATGACCTTCATGGTAGTGATCACTTCACCATTCAAATATCATTTTCAGGGCAACTGCTGCCTAAGAGCCCACCTCGGTGGTGTTTGGCGCGGGCGCGGTGGCCTGCATTTCAGGAAATGACTGAATTCTCTATCTCTGTCGAAGAGTTTAGGTCGGTAGATAAGGCCGTTGAGTTCTTCTCCGGCAACCTCATCGCCGCGGGCGTGAATACTATTCCTAGAACGTCAGGCCGTTTTGCACGCCGCCGGCCAACCACTCCCATAGTGGTGGGCCGAGTGTGAGACGGCCCTCAAACAGAAACGTCATGCCTACATGCGCTATAAGCGCCGCCCGAACGATTTCACTGTCGCTGAATTTCGTCGGGCTAGGGCTAGGTTCCGGTATATTTCGAAACACGTCCGCCGCTCTTCTTGGCGGGCATACGTGCCTTTACTTAAAGAGAAAGACCCCTCTAGCAAAGTTGTTGAAGCGAGTCAAAAGGATTCGGGGCAAGTTCTCGCAGGACCCCCCTCCCGTTCTCCAGGAAAATGGGACCGCAATCTCGTATCCCGCGTCTGTGGCGGAATCCTTCGTGACCGCTTTTTTTCGCATTCTCTAGCTAGGATGCTGCTCCGCCCGCATTCAATGCACGTCGTGGTGTTGCGGAAGGCCGCCGGCTGGACTTTACTTCCAGAGGCGGAGAACCCTTCAATGACAGGTTTACTGTGAATGAGTTGCGCTCCGTTCTTGCTTCGTGCGTGGACACAGCCCATGGTCCGAACGATGTCCCGTACGCCATGCCTCGACACCTGGGTGAGCGAGGCATGGCCTTTCTGTTAGATTTGTTCTACAGGATCTGGGTGGAGGGTTTCCTCCCAGATTCCTGGCGAATCGCTACTGTGATCGCCTTTCGCAAACTGGGGAGAGATCACTCTACTCTGGTCGGTTTCCGCCCAATCTCTCTAACCCCATGCGTGTGCAAGTTGATGGAGAAATTGTAAATGTTAGATTAGCCTTTTTCCTGGACAGCGGAGGCCATCTGTCTTCTGCAAGGGCGGCTTCCGCAAGTTCCACTACGCGTCGGATGCTCTGCTCCGACTGGAAAATGACGTCTGCGATGCCTTACTTCGTAGACAGCACTACGCCACGGTGTTTTTAGATCTGGGGAAGGTCTATGATACCGCATGGCGATACGGTATCATGGAGACTCTCCACACGATGGGGGCGAGGGGACGCCTCCCAATGTTTATATCTAAATTTTTGCGAGATCGTCGATTCCGCGTAAGGGTGAGAGGAGCCCTCTCCGGCCTAATGGAGCAGGAAGAGAGTATCCCGCAGGGAAGTGTCCTCAGTGTCACACTCTTCGCCTTGAGCATCAACGGCATCACCTCGGTGCTGCCGGAAGTTGTTCTCGCTACACTTTACGTAGACGACCTTTCGATCTCTTTTGGCGCGGCCCAGATGCCAACTTTTGAGCGTCGACTCCAACTTGGAATAGAACCACGTCTCTCGCTATGCCGAAGCGCACAGGCTTCGGTTTTCCTTGGCCAAGACTAAGGTGGTGCACTTCCGCCGCCATCCATGGCTCTACCCTGACCCAGATTTGTTTCTGAATGGGGTGCACCTGGATGTGGTTGAATCGCACCGTTTTCTTGGTCTTGTATTCGACTGACGTCTCACCTGGGTGCTCATATTCGCAGCCTTAAGGTCTCTTGTACCCACGCCATGGATATTCTGCGTTCCGTGACGTTCAGTGCTTGGAGCTCTGATAGGGCTACTGCCTTACTTTTTTATCGATCCTTTGTTCATTCGAAACTCGACTACGGATGCGAGTTTTATGTATCCGCAGCCGAGCGTTTATTGCGGAAGGTGGATTCGATCCACCACACCGGCCTTCGCCTTGCGACCGGTGCATTCCGCACTTCCCCCATTGAGAGCCTGTTGATCGATGCTGGGGAGATCCTTCTCGCTCTACGCCGTGTGCAGAGCATCACTCGCCTGTACGCGAGAGCCCGGCACCTCCCTCAGTCGCCAACAGCTCTCACTGCATCCGCAGCTGATCTCAACGGTGCCTATGCCGCCGAGAGACGCCAGTCATACCCTAAGCCCTTTGGGTTTAGGGCCAGGAAACTCCTTCAAGAGCTAGTTATAGCTCTCGGGCCGGTGGCACCCCTTGTTCTGGCCAGGACGCCACCCTGGAGGGTACCACATTTGGCTATTTGTCGCTATGCCTCTGCTCCCAAAGCTTGTACGGCGCCGAGAGTATTGCGTTCGACCTTTTTGGAGCACACATCGTGTCACTCTTGAACCGTACCAGTGTATACGGTTGGCTCCAAGTCCCGAGAGGGGGTCGGCTTCCACGCCGTTACCCTTTGTTTGAAGTCAGCGGGGCTCTACCAGGCGCTGCGTCTGTCTTCACGGCCGAGCTGGTGGCAATACACCACTCGGTACGGGAGATTACGCGACGTGCCCGTTTCGGAGACCGGATTGTGATCTATAGCGACTCACAAAGCGCCTTGAGTGCTCTCGGGGCATTTGAATCTCCGCATCCCCTGGTTCGCGATATCCGTGACGTCACGGTTTTGGCGAGCCGGGCAGATGTTGAGATTATCTTCTGCTGGGTTCCTGGACATGTAGGAATTGCGGGGAATGAGCGCGCCGATGAGGGCGCCAAAGAGTCCGCGAGGACTCTGTGTCCGGACCAGCGTTTCGCTCTTCCTCACACTGGCTACATGGCAGGAATACGGGCAGCTCTTCGGACTGCTTGGCAAAGAAGATAGGAGACGGTCGAAGGGAGCTTAAAGTTGCGTACCATTGCGCCGCGACTGTTCCCATGGACCTATCCCCAATGCCGAAACGGCTTCAGGTCGCTTTCTGTCGTTTCCGAATCGGACACACTCGTGTGACGCATCGCTATTTGATGGAGCGCTCACCTGCGCCCCATTGTGACGACTGCGTCGTCCCCTAGACTGTTCGGCACATTCTTGTCGAATGTCCCAGTCTGGGTGATCTTCGCGCACGTTACCTGTCCCGGTACCGGGATGGGCGGGGTCGCTACGGCCTATGTCTTGTACTCGGGACGAGTGCGTGCACACTGACTGGTGGACTCGTTGACTCTTGGGGGGAGGCTGGCCTTCTCCCTATTATTTAACCCGAGTTTTTTTTTTGTTTTGTTTTGTTTTGTTTTTGTTTTGTTTTTTCCTTATAGTATGCATGCTCCTGCGCCTGGGGGACCTCCTTCCGACGCAGGAGCTTGCTTACTGCTCGCTTTCTCGCTTCCTTTTCCCTTTTTTTGGAGGGGGGGGTTGTTTTTACTTTTTTTAGATTTTATTTTTAAATAGCCTAGTACTAGGCAGTTTTTAATACAGCGACTAATGCCCAAGTAGGCCGTCGCCAGATGAGCTCTTAAAAAAAAAAATAATGATACAAGAATTTAATTTCTCACATTCTAAATTATTGTTTGTATTTTAGATTTTGCTTTTTTAGTTCTTGAATTTTAAGTTCTCGCGTTATGAGTTCTTAGAGAGTTTGTTCCTAATGCTGGGTTTTGTTTGTATTCTGAATTCTTGTATTTTAAGTTCTCACGTTTTTGCTTCTTGGCGTTTAAGTTTTGGCGCTCTTAGATCTGCGATTACAGCCATTTTCCAAAGCCCCCCGCCCCTCTCCTGTGCCGCAATATACTCCCGGGCTACATATGAGCCGATTCTAAAAGGTGCTTCCGCGCTTAGCCGCCGGAGTAAATCTCGATTCAGCTATGCTTCTTTCGGAGGTCGCTTAAAACAAGAGGCTCACTGAACTATGCATCGGACGGTGCAAATCAAAGGTAAAACACGTAGGTACTTAAATAGTCACTTCGTGGCTTTTGAAGAATAACAGTCCGATTTTATACACATTTGAAGAATAGAGGTCCCACTCTTTCCAGATTTGAATAATAGTGGTCCCATTTTATGTATTTTTGAAGAATAGCGGTCTCACTTCGTGCATATTTGAAGAATAGTAATCCCACTTTGTGCAAATTTGAATAATAGGGGCCCTTTATTTGTGCAAATTTGAAGAATAGCAGGCTCACTTTATACACATTTGAAAAATATCGGTCCCACTTTCTTCACATTTGAATAATATCGACTCCAGTTTGTGCACATTTAAAGAATAACAGCCCTACTTTATGAATATCTAAAAAAATAGTTGTCCCACTCTATGCACATTTGAAGAATAGCGGTCCCGACTCATGTCACGAATAGCGAGCGCAAGTGTATTGGGTTCGCTATTCTCGACGCCTATAGCGGAGGAGGGGTTCGGTGAAGACGCGGTCGCTGCTCACTTGCAATCGACCTCCTGAGTCTCGATCGACCCGCGATGACCTTGGTGACGTGTTTCAACCCAACGTCTAAAGGACGCACGGCTCTTCTATTGATTGCTCCTTGTTGTCACGGAGCCACGTACCTTACTCGTTTTTTCACTCTCCCTGACTTCACCAGTTTCGATGCAACACTTCGAATACTTTGGGGGGGATGCTGTTGTTGGTTTTACCTTTTTAATAAATTATATAATTTGCATAAATATGGACTATTTTTGATTCGAGGCAGGACTCGATCGATGGAGAGGCTTATTTTAATGGAGGCCTAATACCCTCTTTCTCCCACCCCCCGAACGGAATTCTTATCTTAATTGAGAAGGTTGTGTAAGTCCGGGAGAGTTGCGTGCACTCTCTATCCCTATCATACCATGTATTTTCATCTCCAGAAAACTGGTTATTTACTTCCATGCATTTTCACTTTCCCTAAACAATACCATAAATTAGTGATAGTACGAGGGGGGGATGGGAGGGAATTGAATTGCAATTGATCGGAATAGAAGAAAAATCGACAAATGGTTGCCACGGCAACCCTCATCCATCCTGGTCTTATTTCGTAGACCTCATGAAATTTGTACCTTTAAATTTTAAAATGCTAATCAACGAGGGCATTTCCATCTGAAATATTGTAATGCAAGGGGTGAAAATGTGTAGGAGATAATTAGCAGCAAGTCCACACACACACACACACACATTGGGGCCAGGGTGCAGGGGGAGACAGGACTATAGATGTTACCAGACGCCCCCTTGCGGGTAAGTAAAGGGATAGATAATGAAAATAAAATGGTTAGGGTAAGAGGATGAAACAGGGTTGGGAAGAATGCAGGCACGTTACCCCCCCCCCCCCCCGCCCTCCCGACGCTTGACCAGAGATGAATGGAGAAAGCGGGTTGGCGACTAGCCCGCAATATTATTAGCTGCCAGCTAAGAAAATAAGTGAGTCGAAACTTTTAAAGAAATTGCCGAAAATATGGCAAAATGGACACTTCTAGAGAGAATAAAGCCCTGATAGTATCAAATTAGTTTCAAACTGACAGGGGCACTGAAGCCGTTCTTCAGGATATCAATTTTATACGGAGCACCCTATTGGGTTGCCTGAACTAGCTAATAAAAAATAAGCATATATATATATATATATATATATATATATATATATATATATATATATATATATATATATATATATATATATATATATATATATATATATATATATATATATATATATATATATAAATATATATATACGAGGGGCGGTCAATAAATTTTGCAATTCGGATATAAGGAAACGGGATATGAGGAAAAGTGTTTTATTACCTTCCAATATAACTACCCTCGACTTCAATGCACTTGCGCCACTTGTCCCTGAGGCTTCGAATTCCCGACAACCAGAAATCTCCCGACTGCTGTTAATTATTATTACATTATTTTTTTCACATTTTTAACGTTTAACACATTCTATTTTATATTATTTCACTTTAGTATCCAAAATTTTATACACTTTATTATCTTTTATTTTATATTTTTCCTTATTCTATTTATAATAATTCTCAATCGGTAATTCATTTACGCTTTAGTTTATACACTTTATTTATTTCACTTTACTTATTCACTTTATTTTAATACCTATATTTCATACATCATTTATGTTCATTTATTAGTCTATTCAGGTTTTTTTATTTATTTCTACATTTTCTAATATTTCACAGTTATAACGTTTAACACATTCTATTTATCTTATTTCATCTTAGTACCGTTATTTTATACACTTTATTTTAACACATTCTACTTATAATTATTTCTCATTAGAGCCGATATTTTTATACACTTAATTTTTATTATATATTCTATTTATATTATTTCACTGGTAATTTATTTTCACTTTATTTTTTTAATTTATCGTATTTTCACTTTGGTTTATTCCCTTCGTTTGATATTTACACTTTTTGTTTATTATTCACTTTTTTTTATCATTCACTTATTTGGCTATTTGCGAGGTCTTTTGTCCATTCTTAATTACCTTGAAAACATTCGGGTTCACTGTATGGATGCACGAGTCCGGAATGTGGAATGTGCCTTCCTCCAACAGTCATGAAATTTCCTTCGGTGAGGAGGGTCCTTCGTGGGTCCATCTGAATTTGCCCATTCTTAGGCCTTCTGTAAGTTCCACAATTCTTCCTTTCGGCGATCTGTTTATTGGTAATCCGAAGACCTTGAGGGACACTTCTTCTGCGTTAAAGAAGTACCCCATCTCCAATATATCCTTCTTTTGTGTGGGGGAAACTCCTGGGTACTTTAGGATTTCTTCGTCCTCATCCTCTTCTTCTGTTGTTGGGTTATCTCTTTCTTCTGTTTCCTTTTTCTTCTTTTCTCTCTGTTTTTTTTCTTCTTTGGGGACTTCTTTGAGTTTTCATTTTTTGCACTTTCTTCTCCTTCTGTCGATTCCTCTTTTTCTGTCGTTTCTTTTTTCTTTTCTTCTGGATGTTCTTCTGTGAACTGCAAAAGCTGATTTAGCTCGTCTGCAAACGTGCCGGGGCGAGCCAGGTTTGCCAGGTGGGCGAACATTATCATTGCCATAATTTCGGTCCCTTCCTTTGGCATGACCAGTTTTGTCTCGGTTTCTGTGGTGTTCCTTGTTGTGGCTGCATCGAGGTATCACTTTGTCTTTGCCGACTTTTCCTTTTTTTGTTTCTCTTTCTTTTCTTGAATTGCTTTTTTCCGGATGGGACATTTCATAGCCATGGCTTTGTGTTCGTCCTTACAGTTGATGCCTTTCGTTCTTTCGGCTCTACATTCTTTCCAACCGTGTCCGAGTCCGGCGCAGTTGGAACACACCATCTCCTTCGTTGGGCATTATTTGGTTTAGTGCTCACGATTTTTAAGAGGTATTTATTCCACCTAGGTTGAGCGTAACGTTAGAGGAAACGGGCCAGTCCGGTGAGTGGAATTTTAAAATAATTTTAATGTTCGATTCCAGCTTGTCGCTTGACTGTTGATGGCCGGCTTATCTTTCTTTATTAATATGGCTTCTAAGATGTTCAGCCTAGCTTTATTAACCTCTGCTTTTTTAATAACAGTGTTGTCAACTAGCATATCTCTCGTTAGGTTAATGTTATGTGCACTCTCCATATGATTTTTAGGCCCTCCGCTCTGCCGATGCATGGTTAAACGTCTTGAAAGTGTAGTAGTTCTAATGCCAATATATTTGGAGTTGTTATAAAACTTACAGTCTTTATCGGGGCAGATGAACTCGTGAACTATGTTGGTTGCCTTGAGATTCGAGGAGTTTAGTTAGCTGTTGTTTTTCATCAGGAGATTACTGGTTTTTATTGTTTTACAATATAGGATGAGTTGAATTTTATCCATTTAAGTTTTAACCTTGATTTACGATTAATAATTTTCTTGATGTTTTTCATCTATTTTATAGGTCGTGGACATTTAATTTCTGTAATACACTTTGATGTTGTTGACTTCACCCTGATTACTTTCAGTTTTATCCGTATCTTTGTAGTGATTATTTAAAAATGATTGGAGTTGTTTGTCAATCATGCTGTTTGGGAAACCCTTGCTCACGAGTGATTGTTTTACTCGTGCTATCTCTTGGTGGAAAAGTTCCCACGTAGAGAAGCATTTATGTGTTCGGCGGATGTATGAGCCGTGTCGTAGAATGACCCTTGGCTTTGATCACTCTACGCTTTGACACCCTTTTAGTAGCGGTATGCTTTAAGGGGCGTGAGTTACTTCTATGATGAAGTAGGCTTTGTTCTAAGAGTGCTATTTTAGTGGTTTAGTCCTTAAGGAAGAGCTATTTTTAAACACATAAGGATAAGAGGAAACACCAGAATCTACCAAAATAAACATGTATTTTAAATTAAATATTACAAACCAACAGTAAACACATTTCTATATTTGGCCTCACAGATTTTTCAATGACAAAACATAAACAAGTAGGCTTGCAATAAACATACCAATTGCCAATTAGTATTTTTATCACGACCCTATTTGATTAGCATAAAACATTAAATTAACGTACTGTCATCTACAAACACATATGACCTAGGTTCAAGAATAATGGTTTCTACTCTCCTTTAAAACGTGGGACGTACTAAACTTCTACTATCGCAATAGAGATATAAATGTTATTGTTAACTTACAGGTAGGTATTAGGGATTGCCGGATGTCGCTGGGGGACTTATCTCTCGCTTTGAAGTGTGGTGGTCGCTGGTTGAAATTTTCGAGGAGGGATTGCTTGTAGCCTGTGCTGGGGCTGATTCTGCAACGTAATTAAAGAACGGGAGCTCGTTGGGGCAGGGTTCTTCTCCTCTCACTCTTACGGTGCTTGAGATGTGAGAATCACTCGAGTGTGAGTGGCTTTGCTTTTCTTCAGTCGGACTTCTTTGCAGACGGAAAAGGCTTCTTCGGTATGGCACCGATATAAAACTTGACTAATTAGGTTAATACGGCCCTGAAAGGGGGGGATCGATTTTCTCAATCTGATCCTATCGTTTCTCACGGAAATAGTCTTGTATGGCTGAAGGATCGATCTTTACGAACTAATCTTTCTTCTGGCGAATCGACTTCTAATAATCTTCTTGTCTAGCCGATGGATCAATCTTCACGAACTAATCCACCTCTAGCGTATCGACTTCTGATAATCCTCTCTTTCTTTGCGGGGCTTATATATAGGCGGATTGCCGCCCCATCTAAAGGGGGAAGTGACCAGGCCACAGATGCAAAAGGGGGGGGGGCGAATGGAGAGTTAGCATCTGGGGAGAGCGAGAATTCCTGAGGTGGCACTGGGGTGCCCAAGTCAGCTCGCAAATTAGAGGCTCGCAACCGCACCGCTACTTGGCGTGCCTTCTGACTCGCACCGTTTTTTTTTTTCCTAACCACGGCTTTATGGGTCTCGTAGGTAATACGATCGTTAGAGCGTCGTTTAATGACCTTAGGTGGTCGCCTTCAAACATATGTTAGCCCCAACTGCCCACAGCAGCGGGGAGATCACACATGGTAAGCATTTTCGCCGGCTACCTTTCCCACGCTTTTCCTCATGAAGGGAGAGGGGCTTGAATGTACCTATACTCCTCCAGGAGGCTTAATGTAGCCATTTCTCCACATTTACCTCCATTCTTAAGAAAATAACGGGAGGAGGGGGGGGGTTCCAATCCGACGCTTACAATAATATACATGGGTAACTTACGGAACATTATATTATACAATAAATTCTAGTTCACTCGGGAATGCCTCGATAACATTTCACCTGACCTTACATTAATTCCTATATTACTGTGTCAACTTAGGATTTTCTTACCTACCACTCGGGTTACTCGCCCCTACTTACTTACAATTCTACTGATTTACACTTAACTTTGCTATAATACAATAGTTGGGCTGCTCCTTAATCGTCGACAGGGTTCCGACTTAACGAGTCGGCCATACAATTGTTGGACCCTTTTATATAGTGAATGGAGTACTGGTACTCCATCAAGAGTAAACTCCATCTCAGGAGTCTTCCATTCTTACACTTATTTTTACCTAAGTATGACAACGGTTTATGGTCGCATTCCAACTTAAACTCGCGCCCTATTAGATAATATTTGAATTTACCTATGGACCATATTATGGCCAAAGCTTCGATTTCGATAGTAGCGTAGGCTTTTTCTCTACTCAACAGTTTCCTACTGACATAAGCTATGGGATAGGCTGTTTCGTCATCTTCGTATTGAAGCAATACTCCGCCTAACCCGTCCCGACTAGCGTCCGTGCGAAGGCCGAAGATCTTGTTGGGATTTGGTAAGCGAAGAATGGGCGCAGTTACGAGTTTTCCTTTTAGAACCTCCAACTGAGTTATTGCATGGGGGTTCCACGTGACAAGGTCTGACGCTGTCTTTTTTAACAAATCATTCAGTGGGGCCGCAATGGAAGCGAAGTGTGGTACAAAACGCCTATAGAACGAGGCAGCTCCCATAAACGATCGGAGTTGTTTCTTGGTTTTCGGCCGGGGCATCTTGACTATGGCGTCCACTTTTTCTTGCTCGGTAGTCAAGTGTTTTTGTCCTATTTTGAATCCCAGGTAGTCAATGGATTCGTAGGCAAAATAACACTTGGTCGGCCCGGCGGTTAGACCTTGCTCCTTCAATTTCTCCAGCAATGAGCGTAGGGCGTGTAAGTGTGACTCCCATGTACGGGTAGCTATGTACACGTTGTCGAAGTAAAACGACACGTCGCTTAGTCCAGCGATAATTCGCCTCATCATCCTATTATAATTGCTACCGGCTGTAAGTAGTCCGAAGGGTAGCCTGGTAAACTGTAACAGACCTCTCTCGGTCGCAAAAGCCGTCAGTTTTTTGGACTCCTTAGCGAGAGGTATTTGATAGTACGCTTTACACAAATCCAATTCGGTGATGAATTTAACGTCTTCAAATAAATGGAGATTTTGATCTATTAGTGGGATGGGCTCGGCGTTGAAAACGGTCACTGAATTCAATTTTCGGAAGTCCACGCACATCCGAAATGATTGATCAGGTTTCTTAACCATTACTATGGGGGAGCAATAATCGGACTCCGATGGCTCTAAAATTCCCAATTTTAGTAAATTCCGGACTTCCTTATTGAAGGCTTCTCGTAGGTGGATTGGTAAAGGATATGGTTTGCTCCGAACCACTGAATTAGTTTTTAGTTTTATTTCATGGATAAAATCCTTGGCACATCCGGGGTTTTCAGAAATGACTTCTGGGAATTCCATGAGCAAGTTCAACATTACCGCTTTTTGTTGAATTTCTAAGTGGGGATTTATCTTTAAATCCACCCGAGGGTCTTCCGGGGTAGGTGAGAGCGAGGGAAGTTCGTATTTCTCGTCTTGTTCCACACACACGGTGTGTATGACTTGCAGGGGCGTACCCGGGTAAACGGCATCCATCGGTTCTTCTTCGTCTAGAAGGGTAATATTCTTTATGCACGCGCGGCGGTGATATTTTTTTAGCATGTTTATGTGATAGGTTCTTCGCCCTGTTGGGGTATCTATCAAGTAATCGACTTGACCCCGTGCCTCGATTACTTCAAACGGTCCCTTCCACTGGGCCCATAACTTATTATTTTCGGTCGGGAGTAATAATAAGACTTCATCTCCTGTCTTTAATTTTCGAGCCTTTGCTTTCATATCGAAATAGTCCCGGTATTTAGCTAAATTTTTCTCGGCGTTCTCTCGAGCTAAGCCAGAGCAGTATTCTAGGCGCTCGCGCATATCCATCACGTAGGCGTAAGACGATTTGATTTCTTGCTCGAGCTTCGCGTTGGAAAATAATTCCTTAAGAATACTCATAGGACCTCGCACATTTCTCCCGTATAATAGCTCAAAGGGCGAGAATCCCAACGTCCGATGAGGTATTTCTCGGCAGGCGAAAAGGGTAGCAGGCAGGTATCTGTGCCACTGTGTAGGGTTGTTTTGACACAACTTCTTCAATATATTTTTGAGAGTCTCGTTTAATTTCTCGCAGATTCCGTTAGCGGCTGGATGAAATGGACTCGTAAAAATTGGCTTGACTAACAGAAGTTTGTTAAAATACTCCATCAATTCTGAGGTGAATTGGCGCCCTCTATCAGATAGAATTTCTTTAGGCAGGCCTACTCGTGCAAAAATTGAAATTAATGCTTCCGCGCAGGAAATAGTGTCAATCTTCCGTAGGGCCACGGCATCTGGGAACCGGGTGGCACAATCCACTAGAGTGAGGATGTAGGAGTGTCCTCCACTTGAAGGGGGGTGAATTGGTCCCACCAAATCAATTGCCACTCGAAAGAATGGTTCGGTTATAACGGGCACCTTTTGTAAGGGAGCGGGAGGTACCCGTCCTCTGGAGGGATCCTTCTGACACACGTCGCATGATCGGCAATAGGCCACAATTTCCCTGGCGGCCTGGGGCCAATAAAAGTGTCGGAATATCTGCTGCGCCGTTTTGTTGTGCCCAAAGTGTCCGGCTAATATTCCATCATGCGCGGTATTCAAAATTCTTTGCGTGTATTCTTGAGGTACACACAGTGCTTTCTTGTTCTCCTTATCCTCCTCGCTGATAGTACGGTAGAGAAGTGAGTCTTCTACAATATACTGGATAGGATTTTTTCCTTTCACTTGGAGAATTTCACCTTTAATAGCTTTCTCCCATAGAGGTTTAAGAGTGGGGCATTCCTTCTGAGCACTGGCGAAGGAAGTCAATTTGAACCCATTGTCTTCGAGGGTAATCCTCGGGGTCAACTTAGCAGGTTGCTCTTTCCTCTGGGCTTCTTGTGCCCGGGTGACTACTTGTTGGGCCACTTCTTGCTGGGGAATTAGGGAGTTTTGTCCGATTAGTACTGCGCAGAACTTAATCGGGGCTACTACCACGTCCGTCCAACCGGTGAAATATATGCATTGTATATGACATCTCACGACGGGGAATCGATTGTCGCGTCCTAAAAAGTCGTGGACGATTGCGAATTTCTTATGGGCAGGGTTTACTGGGGGCAGCAACTTGTCGGATACCACTATGCACGGGCATCCGGTGTCTCTGACTAAAGTGGATACTCGGCACCCATTAACAGTGCCCTCTTCAAATTGTAGGCCGCCTGGCGAACTTTTGTTGAATAGAAAGTTTACCTGTTGCTGGGGCCCTTCGGATGTTGGCGCGGGGACGTAGGACGAATCAGCTTGTCCTGCTGGGATCGCGGCAGTCAGGTTTTGCACCTGTTGTCTCGAGGTCTCCCTCAGTCGGGAGTTCTGTGGGCACTGGAAACTCAGGTGACCTATTATCCCGCAGGTATAACAAGTGACGGGCTTCCTGGGATACGTGCCGGTATTAGGGTATGATCCTTGTGGAATCCTAACTTCTTTTTGATTTTTTTCTCCTCCAAAATTTGGTTTATAAGTTCCTTTTGCGGCTGAGAACTTAAAGGGCTTCTTCTGTAAAGGCCTGGGTGGCGGCCCATTTTTCTTTGGGGAGGGAGCCTTCTCTTTCTTGTACTCCCTAGGATATAACCGATGATTTACCGCGTGGAGGTCAGCCTCGTCAAGGCACTCGTTGAAGGTAGAAGCTTTTCGGTCCTTAACGAATGCACGGATTTCCTGGGGTAGTATACTTAGTAACTGATCTCTAAGCATGAAGTCGACGACTGCAGCGACTTCGTTCTCTACCCCTTCTGACTCCATCCAAAACTGTAGGCTTCGACGAAGCTCAAAGCCAAAATGTTTGTACGTTTGTCCAGGTCTTATACGAGACTGCCTGAACTTCATCCTATATTCTTCCGGGTTAAGGTTTGTAGCTGAGAGAAGTTCGGCTTTGAGAGTGGAATAGTCCACAGTCGCTTCTGAGGGTAAAGATACGAATATCTCTCTCATCCTACGATTGAGTAGCGGTAACAGTCTGGCGACCCCATCTTCTTCTAGGTCCCAATTATTGACTTCAAATATTTTCTCAAAATGGGAGAGATAGGAGCATAAATCTTTTTCGTCCTTGTACTCCGGGAGTTTCATGCTGGCCGCTGGTGACACTCCTGTTTTGGATGACACTGACTGCACCTCTAACTGGTCTTTACTAAGAGCTCTTTCGTGGGCCCTTATCTTCTCTCTTTCATCAGCTTCCATTTTCGTCTTTTCTGCTTCCATTTTCATCTTTTCTCTTCTTTCTTCTCTTTCGTTTCTCTCTTTCTCCTGAATAAACGAACTCAGATCGGTTCCTTCCAGTCCGAGGCTTTGACCTTGCTTCCGATAAAGGTCAAACAATGCCATCAGGCTTATGTCAGTCATCTACCTTGTTTTTAATCAAGCCTTACCTATTCCACCACCGAAACTTACCACTTGGCCTAACACTTACCTTTAGATGTTATCCCCCTCTAACTTTACCAATTTCCCACTCGTCAAATATTCTATTATTCCTGGTGTTCCTTTTATGTGTTAGCTCTTCCTTAAATAGACTCTGCTGGGTTCTTTCTAATATAAAACCTCTAGACCTGACACCACTTTTATAATATGTCGTAGAATGACCCTTGGCTTTGATCACTCTACGCTTTGACACCCTTTTAGTAGCGGTATGCTTTAAGGGGCGTGAGTTACTTCTATGATGAAGTAGGCTTTGTTCTAAGAGTGCTATTTTAGTGGTTTAGTCCTTAAGGAAGAGCTATTTTTAAACACATAAGGATAAGAGGAAACACCAGAATCTACCAAAATAAACATGTATTTTAAATTAAATATTACAAACCAACAGTAAACACATTTCTATATTTGGCCTCACAGATTTTTCAATGACAAAACATAAACAAGTAGGCTTGCAATAAACATACCAATTGCCAATTAGTATTTTTATCACGACCCTATTTGATTAGCATAAAACATTAAATTAACGTACTGTCATCTACAAACACATATGACCTAGGTTCAAGAATAATGGTTTCTACTCTCCTTTAAAACGTGGGACGTACTAAACTTCTACTATCGCAATAGAGATATAAATGTTATTGTTAACTTACAGGTAGGTATTAGGGATTGCCGGATGTCGCTGGGGGACTTATCTCTCGCTTTGAAGTGTGGTGGTCGCTGGTTGAAATTTTCGAGGAGGGATTGCTTGTAGCCTGTGCTGGGGCTGATTCTGCAACGTAATTAAAGAACGGGAGCTCGTTGGGGCAGGGTTCTTCTCCTCTCACTCTTACGGTGCTTGAGATGTGAGAATCACTCGAGTGTGAGCGGCTTTGCTTTTCTTCAGTCGGACTTCTTTGCAGACGAAAAAGGCTTCTTCGGTATGGCACCGATATAAAACTTGACTAATTAGGTTAATACGGCCCTGAAAGGGGGGGATCGATTTTCTCAATCTGATCCTATCGTTTCTCACGGAAATAGTCTTGTATGGCTGAAGGATCGATCTTTACGAACTAATCTTTCTTCTGGCGAATCGACTTCTAATAATCTTCTTGTCTAGCCGATGGATCGATCTTCACGAACTAATCCACCTCTAGCGTATCGACTTCTGATAATCCTCTCTTTCTTTGCGGGGCTTATATATAGGCGGATTGCCGCCCCATCTAAAGGGGGAAGTGACCAGGCCACAGATGCAAAAGGGGACCTTTCTGGGCATTCACTCTCCGCATTGAGGAATCTCCCCATGTCCGTACTTTTTCTATGTACTTTAGTGATGTAGCTACCATTGATGTTTTGAACTTCAACGTCCAAAAAAGGGAGTTTATTGCCCGTGCTCAATTCATAAGTGAATTTTAACACGGAGTTCTCCTCAAATTGCTGCTTGATGTTTATCAGATTTTCTTCGTTTTGGACGTTGATGTAGATGTCGTCTACGTATCGGCAATATGTGTGTGGCTAATTTTGCATGATGTTCAATAATCTCTCTTCAAGTTGACCCATATAATAGTTGGCGAACGTCGGCCCTAAGGGTGACCGCATAGCCACTTTATCTACTTTCGTGTATAGATTACCGTCCGGTGTCTTGAACGGAGCCTCGGATATGCATAAACGTAAATGCTCCTTAAGATGTTGGGTCAATATTTTGGGGAGACATTGTAAGATGGTGGTACAGGTTTTTTATAATAATTTCGACATCATTATAAAAAAACGTGTACTATAAATGATTTTTGCTTGGTTGAAATCGATTCTATGGTCGTAAAGACTTGAAGAACTTGTACCTCTTCTTATATCGGCTTGATGTTCTTTTATCCTCCTATTAAATTTGCCTGACTCTCCGATGTATGCCAAATTGCAATTATAGCATGGTATACTGTATATGCCAGCGTCGTGATTGATTGGACGCAGTCTAGTCAAGGATTTTTGTATGGTATTAAAATATTTGAATGTGATATTTATGTCATTTCTATTCACATACGATTTTAAAATATGTATTAGTTTCCCATATGTACCAGGAGCTTTGGCCCCCTTACCTGAAAATCGCCTTTTCCCTAAATATGTCTAATTTTCTTTTGCTGCTCATATTTTTAGGGAACAACAGGGTTTTTTTTTATTTTAATTTAAGCCCAGTCGTAATATTTTATTTGTTTTTTTTTGCGCCAAATCATTTAAATGTGGTACTTCTTAAGAGGATAAAATTCTAATTCGACCGTGAACACGGAAAAAGAATTTTAGCTAACGCAGAATTCTTGTAAAATACCACAAACGCAATTGGGGGAAAAAAGTATTGTAGCTGTTTTCTATAAAAAAACTTAGGTGAACCCAACGTAGCGTGGAAAGTGCATGCCCAAAACATATCAGAATTAGGAAAAATATAGAAGCTGTAAATGATGTAATACTAATTCAAGAGGATAAGCCTGGAATGAGTAAAGGTATAAGTGAAGTTGAGAAGGAAATTCATATATCGCCTTTTAGTGTGAAGATTTGCTAAAGAAGATCTCAGGGTCTAAAACCCTATAAAAGCGTAAGTGTCATTGCATTAACTGTTGGTGTCAGAAATAAACGGTTGGTAAAATAAAAAAAGACTTAGATTTATATCAACAAGATCAGTTAAGAAAATTAGGTCTTCAGTTGGGAATAGATTCAAAGGAGAAATTCCTCAAAATTCGATAAATGATGAATCTGAGATGTCGTTTCCAGAAGGCGGGAATTAAATTGAGATCTCCAGACTCGGAGGGACACTTTTCAGATCCAATTAAGGTTTCTCATGGAATAAAAATGAATTCAACGTTATTATTGAAGTGAATGTTTGATCCCAATGTTACCTGAGATTAGGTATTCATTCAAGACGCGAGCTCCTTCTTATAATGCCAAAGCAACTTGGCATTATTTGAAAAGACATTGCTTTACTTTCAATGAACCAGAGTAATAGCCACCATACATTCCAGACTTAAATCATGTTGGGTACTTTGGGTGGTTTGCCATAGAGAAAAGGGTCTATCACAGTGAGGGGGAAAAATTTCCCAAGGTAAACAATTACGGAAAGAAATCCACTCGTTGGGAAATTTCTTTTTCAAGATTTAGTTTCAAAAGCAATTATAAGTGGAGAATAAAATTGAAGGCCATCATTAATCACACGGGAGGATATTTTGAATTAACATTTGATTCAAAGTAAATACCAATTGAAAGATTTGACGTATTATACAACAAGATTTTAAAATTAAATTCGATATCAACAAGACAAGGATATAAAGTTATCTATGGATTCCAAGAAAAGAAATTATACTTTCATTTGGATTTTACTTCGCCTTCATAATTACCACGTTATAAGCTCCCCAAATCATTCTTTTTTGTTATGGGGGTGGGAGGGGGGGGCAACACCATATATATATATATATATATATATATATATATATATATATATATATATATATATATATATATATATATATACCCATCTGACACGACAGCTGGGGAAACTCGCAAGAGAGCCACATACACCCAAATACATGCCAGACAAGGCATTGCACTGGCGCTAAGATACCCAGCCGCCCTAGACCACCCACAGCCAACACCTATCTCCGCATGAGCTAGCTGCATCATGAGTATCGTGTTCCTTACTGGCGCCTCCTCTTCCCGCCCGCTCCTACCCGCTGCCCTTGTCCACCAAAACACTAATATCACAAAACGTTAAAAACACGTCACATCGGTGTTTAGCCACCGCCTTTCAACTCTTCCCATTCAATCTTAAGTTAAACCATTCGTTTTCCCTCAAACTGCTTGATCTCTGTGGTTCCCACATTCCTCCTTCCACTTTTCTTTATATTCTATTCCTGTCGTGTCCAAGAACATCAGATCCCTGAAGAAGTTGGTCTACAGCGAAACGTAGGACTAAAACTTTACATCGAATTTGAGCCTTCTCATTCTTCATCCCTCACCATATTCATCGGCGAAAGGCCTCACACACACACATACACACACACACACACACATATATATATATATATATATATATATATATATATATATATATATATATATATATATATATATATATATATATATATATATATATAATATATATATATATATATATATATATATATATATATATATATATATATATATATATATATATATATATATATATATATATATATATAAAAATATATATATATATATATATATATATATATATATATATATATATATATATATATATATATATATGGTTAATGTAGTGGGATTATTAGACAACTGATCTATCTCAGGTCCAGTGTGACATCTTTTCGTCCTCGAACTGGAAGATCATATTTTATAGGATAGCTCATCCACCAGTTCAAGGACTAAATGATGTCACGCTGGACCTGAGATAGATCATTTGTCTACATTAACCGTACCAATTTGTCTTGGATCTTTTTCATATATATATATATATATATATATATATATATATATATATATATATATATATATATATATATATATATATATATATATATATATATATATATATATTAATTAAAGGATACTATTTAAATAATTTAGATTACTTAGCTATTTGCACTATCTGCCTGTTTTCAATCGAGGCCGAAGTTCCCCCCCCCCGGATATTGAAATTCAAATAAGATAAGAATGACAGTCTCTGGCAAGCCCAAAGTTATGTCTTTGCTTGTAATCTTTAGCTGATCTTTATGTTAATTTTCTTACCCATACGAGAGACCTCTTACCGTGACATGAAATCAGCGGCCTCCCCTTAGGCCACGAATGCCTGGTTGATGCCTGGTTCACAAACACGGTACTATCAATCGCCCTGCCCCTTACCCCCAGCGAAGACCGGCCATGGCATCCTGATCATTATGTTTTTGCTACTACTCAGTGAGCAAGGAACCCTTCGTGGCCCGAGGGAGAGCCACTCATTACGTGTACGGGGAGTTTGGACTGAAACCCGTTTCGGTGGGTTCTAGGGCAGATCCTTGATGTGTTCTCTTTAGAGGAAGCGGGATGGAAGATAGTGGTGTTAGGGTTGGCTGTGTATGATGGCGTACGTGACGGGACGGGCCTGTGCACATGGGAAAGACTCGATGTACCGCTGCATTGACGGCAGCTCCCTACGAACGATGAATTATTTGTAGCGTCTGCTCTCGCCTGAATTGGAACCTGGTACCTCAACGTGGAAACCCAATCACTTATCCAGTGGCCAAGTAATTTTCCCAATGCTATTTTGAAGTTGCCCCATATACAGGGAGCGTCAGGTATTTGCCCTTTGAATTTAAAGCGCAATAGCAACGAGGCCGCCTGTTGTGAAGATAGAGAAAGTGAAAATGTGTGGAATATAAATAGGTTCAGATCCACCTGAAGGCGTCGGGGACAGTAGAGGGCAAACTGCGGTTGATGGGGCGGAGAGGACACACAATTCTACAGATGTTACCCGTAGCACAGTTTTCCATGCTACACGTGATATTCTTTGCGGGTAGCAGCCCCGGATCAAGGGGTTCTGATTCATGGCGGCCATAATGCTCCTATAGGACGCTTCAAAGTTTTTGTTGTGGGGGGGTGATGTGGGGGGGGGGAGCTTTATTTTATTGTGTGGGAGCGAGCAGAGTCCTACAGGAATGTACGTGAGGGATCTTGGAGGGCCTGGATCCTCAATGAGTTTCTGAGGTCGTTGTTGATGATGTTTCGATCCTGCCAGACGGATTCAGCCAATCTGATGGCGTCCGGCCACCGAGGAATGATTCCTTTTTCCCTTGGCTGCCCGGGATGCGCCCATCATGGAGGGAAATACCTCTTTTCTGATACTGAAAACAAAAAAATGACTCGGTCACGTTCCAAATAACCCGTTTCATCTCTTCTAGGCATTCACGAGGTGCTACCGTGTTCTGAAAAGACCTGGTGCACTATCGACCTGGTTTTATCGCTTAGTTAAAACAACAAGGTCAACATACCTAAGTCGCGTGCTCTCAATTAATCTGACTTGTTACCTTATGACCCTATGACCTTCAAAACTTTCAACAAGTGGAGCCACCCGACCCATAGTCAGTTTTATTTTAATAATTCCTGAACTAACCTTGATAAGACCTTGGTAATTATACCATCCGAAAGAGAATGTAAAACAACATAAGGGTTTCAAATTTCGTTAGAATCGGTCGAATAGTTACGATGTTATTGCCATTTGACCGACATAGTAACTTATAGAAATAATTTATAGAAGTAACATATAAAAATAACCAACGATGGAAGCTTTGCCAGATAGGATCATAAGAAAATGCAGATATTAGAGAAAATGAAAATGCGTGGAAGTTAGCCGGAGAACTAAGGAACCGGAATGGTGTGCGATGTGGCTCTCTCCCTCCCGAAGGCGGCATCAAATTGCAGGCTATAGAAGATGGAAGAATGAGAATAGTCATAAAATATTACAATGATAATTTGGAAGAGAATTTGGCACTCAAAACACGTCATATTGAGGACCTAGAACCGTTTGTAGGCACTATTTTTCAGGCGAATTCTATTATACCCCTTTTTTATTGCGTCATGACATAATAAAAACGCCTGAGAAGTCTGGGAATAACAGCTTAAGGAGGAGGATTCTGTGGAAATAAAACATCGCTGCAGTTGTCTCTCTTTGGCTCGAGAGGTTTTATTAAAATAAAAAAAAGTGTAATTAGTCCCTTGTGCGAAAAGGTAATCGATTGACCCCTAACTCATATTCTTGGTTAATGGTAATTTGGCAAACGTAATATAAGATCTAATAAAGCAACCCTTATTTATAATAGGGGATGAAACGCCGCCCAAGAAATATAGGTCTTGACACAAAACTAAACGTATATGGCCTAACTTTTCTACCGAATATAGAAAAAGAAATCATCTAAATATATGTTTTATTTTAATTGAATTAATGAGTTAAATATAAATTAACATAATGTGAACACTTTTGTTGAATAGTTAATTCGGGATAGTTGCGCAGCTTTCCGAGCTCTGTAAGTTTACTACTAGGAGCCTTTCTACAAACACCTTGTGGGTGTTATGTCTCTGGTGGTTTTCACAACTAAAAAACAAATAAAAAAATAAACCCATTGAGATTATGAGGGTAGCGGGCCTCGCCTCGCCCCAGCTGATGGCCTTGCTCTGATAGCCTAGTCTAGCCTAGCCGCTTATGAGGAAGGTGCGTTGTTAGCTCACCTTTTGCGTAGCAATTCTTATTTTTTCAACGACTGTTTTTTTTTAAACAATAATAATGGATAAAGGTTTCAGAATAAAATGGTAGCTATATAATTGATTAAATTACTTAAAAAATACTTTTACAAAGCGTTACGAACTTATTTTCTTCCACTATTTTCACGTATTATACCGTTACTACTTTACAGAACTTTCCTTACTTTCTGCGTGATACGACCTCGTACTATTGCGCTTAATATTTTGAGTGGTTTACTCTGATTAAAAACTAAATGATTCTTCTAGTTGCACATTTTTACGATGCTCTCATATATACTTTATGTCAGTATGTAAAAGTTTTATAATGTCAGTTAATACATGTTTTAAAAGTTTTAGGCCATAGATATCATAGATGAATGTCTTCTTTTTACTAGACAAAAGCCAATGAATTAGAAATCTTTCTAAGCTAATGTTATAGCAAATTTTTGTATATTACGCGAATTAACTGAAATCTCTTTTATGTATATAAAACTACAAGCCGACCCTACGGTAATCTTCTTACAGGAGGAGGTTGCGTGAGCAGGCAGACCTTTGATCTCTGGGGACGGTCCATCCGGCTCTGGCAACGGGCTTTGTTCTATTTTTTTCAAAAGGTTTTTAGTACATATCCCAACAGACCGATGTCTCGGCCGCTTCCTAAGGCCGAGGATGAAGCCTTGTCGTATCGAGTCTTTCCTGCCACCAGGGTTCTTCTCCCCTCGGTCAAGATACGGGTCAGAAGACTGCACACATTTCTAGTCGTTTAAACTTAGTGCAGGTTGATGGCCTCAAGAGGGCAACCGTCATCATCGACCTCGATGGACTTCCCAAAGCATTTAAAGCTTTTATCCAAATTCGTTCTAAGATTCTGTGGTGGCAGTTAGAAAAACAGCCTGAAGGGTTGGTTTTTGGTATATTTGAAGCTTTTGTCAAAGTTCTTTCTAGGTGTTCAGAGAAAATAAATATCAAATATTTTGGAATCTTTTCAAACAAAAGCAATTACAAATCGTGAAATTCAGAAAATATACTAAAATTAAGGCAAGACTGTTTTTTCTTTGCATTTTTTTCGTAGATAAAAGCAAATTTAACTGGGAAAAAAAAGGGGCTCCGAGGATGATTTTGTCCGGTAATAAAAAGAAAAGGAATTCCAATTGAAGTTTAGGCCTAGAAAATAAGCATGGATCTGAACATGAATAGACCCAAAAAATATTAGGAGACAAGGCAATGGCTTCGCTACTAAGATTAAAATTTAAAATCTAAAAAAAGCAGCCATGGTTAAATTTTTATAAATTTTCTGAACTTTGCCAATTATAATCATTTTGAAAATGAATTCTAAACTAAATTTCCCCCCTTTCAAAACATCACGTTGCCTAAATATAGTTATAGAAGAAGATATATAGAAATAAATTTTCTGAACTTCACCATTTGTAATTCTTTGGGTTTTAAAAATTCACAATTTTGATACTTATATTTATTACTGAACTTCACCATTTTGTTTTTTGATATTATAAAAGAATTATTAGAAATAACTTTGATAAAAAACATAAGTCATAACCAAACTAAGATGAAATTATTATTCAAATACTCAAAAAATTCCCCTTCCTAAATTATAGAGTTAGTGATGATATTTATTTCTGAACTTCACCATTTTGTTTTTTGATATTATAAAAGAATTATTGGAAATAACTTTGATAAAAAACATAAGTCATAAGATATTAAAAAAGAATTATTAGAAATAACTTTGATAAAAAACAAAGGTCATAACCAAACTAAGATGAAATTATTATTCAAATACTCAAAAAATTCCCCTTCCTAAATTATAGAGTTAGTGATGATATTTATTTCTGAACTTCACCATTTTGTTTTTTGATATTATAAAAGAATTATTGGAAATAACTTTGATAAAAAACATAAGTCATAAGATATTAAAAAAGAATTATTAGAAATAACTTTGATAAAAAACATAAGTCATAACCAAACTAAGATGAAATTATTATTCAAATACTCAAAAAATTCTCCTTCCTAAATTATAGAGTTAGTGATGATATTTATTTCTGAACTTCACCATTTTGTTTTTTGATATTATAAAAGAATTATTGGAAATAACTTTGATAAAAAACATAAGTCATAAGATATTACAAAAGAATTATTAGAAATAACTTTGATAAAAAACATAAGTCATAACCAAACTAAGATGAAATTATTATTCAAATACTCAAAAAAATCCCCTTCTTAAATTATAGAGTTAGTGATGATATGTACTGGAAGCTTTGTAAATATTTTATACCAAAACAGTTAGTGGAGCCAGATAGGCCGTATTAAGGGTAGCGAAGCCGCTCCTCTTGCGTCTTAATAATTTAATCTTGGTCCAGGTTTTTAGAAGGCTGCTTATTTTATAGGTTTATTAAAGGAAAGTAAAAAAGCTTTTATCGCGGCGCGTTTGAAATGGGGAAAAAACAACCCGAGGGCTGGGGGGTTTTTTCGATCTACATTTGCTTTAATAATTTATTTGGGGTTTACTGGGTTTTAGGGGCCACAAGCTATTTCCTCGGACTAAAGGTTAAAATTGAAATTCTATTTTAGAAAAACTTCAAAAAACGAAAAATCTTAATAAATTTTATATTTTTTTAACTCCATTTATAATTCTTTTTTAAAAAAATCCCAAACATTTGATAATCATATTTATTTTTTAAAAGTTTCATTTTGTTTGGTAATTCCTAAACTTTGGAAAAAGTCTTAGGAAATATTCAGAGGTTTTCACTAAGTTAAAATATCGTGTTTTGGATAATGAGAAATATTTAAACTTGTGACGTCAAAATAGACGTCGGAGTGCTTGCCATTCTCTAAACGTAACCAAACCTAACACAACCTGCCCTACCCTAACCATAAAAGGCGTAGAGATAGTTTAAGAATCAGGCAAACTTGTCATAACGATTATAATTATAGATCTACTTTTTTCTATATACCAGAAAATGGCTTTCCCTACGGGGGGAGCTTGCGCTTCGCTACTAAGATTAAAAATTAAAATCTAAAAAAAAGCAGCCATGGTTAAATTTGTATAAATTTTCTGAACTTCGCCAATTATAATAATTTTAAAAAGGAACTCTAAACTAAATTTCCTCCCTTTCGAAATATCACGTTGCTAAAATATAGAGTTATAGAAGAAGAAGATATATAAAAATACATTTCTGAACTTCACCATTTGTAATTCTTTGGGTTTTAAAAAAAATCACAAAATTTCTATACTTATATTTCTTTCTGAACTTCGCCATTTTGATTTTTGATATTATAAAAGAATTATTAGAAATAACTTTGATAAAAAAGGAAAAGTCATAACCAAACTAAGATGAAATTATTATTCAAATACTCAAAAAATATCCCCTTCTTAAATTATAGAGTTAGTGAGATAGTACTTTGTTTCATTACCTTAAATTACCATTTTCGTACACCTACAATAAAAGGTGATACAGTTGAAAGCACATCAAAATACATAACTCAACATAACTTAGTATGTATCTTATCAATACAATTGAAATATTAACTGCGTACATACCTACCTAGTATATTTCAGTGGACCAAGTTTCACGTTTGTACAATGTTTGATATTCAAAATATCAGCCTAAAATTTGACCTGCAATAAAGCGTGATACACAGTTTATATATATATATATATATATATATATATATATATATATATATATATATATATATATATATATATATATATATATATATATATATATATATATATACCAAGATAGAACTGTTCGGCCGTAATGGAGCTCCGAGTGTATGTCGAAAGAAAGGTACCGAATACGCACCGAAGAACACTACCCCAACAGTAAATTATGGAGGTGACTCAATCTTGATCCGGGGTTGTTTTAGTGCCACAGGTTTTGGAAATATAGAAACCATAGAAGAAAGGATGAATGGAGAACATTATAGAAGAATCTTGAAGAAAAATTAACGTTCAAGTGTGGATTCTCTTAAATTGAAACAGGATTGGACCTTTCAGCAATACAATGATCTAAAGCATACAGCAAAACTTGACAAAATATTGGTTTAAATTAAATGGTGTAAATGTTCTAAAATGACCTAGCAATTCCCCAGATCTGAACCCTATCGAAAATCTATGGAAGGAACTGAAGCTCAGAATCCAAAAAAGAGAACCAACAAACATGTCTGAAGTGAAGAAAATATGCATTGAGGAATGGAGTAATATTAACACAAACACATGTAAGAAGTACTTAGGAGACTACTCTAAGCGGCTACAAGCTGTTAGTAGCAATAGTTGTTATGCTACTAAATATTAAGAAACGATTTAATATATGTGTTGTAAACTTGTGCGTTACTAATTAATTGTATTTCTTCGACAAAAAAATATATTGATGTTTTGTATGGTCCTGATGATTGAATTTATTGTTTGAATACATATCCTGTCAGTAATAAAAGTTTCATTTACCTATCGTGCTTACAGATACATAAGCGTCTGTTTTTCATGGTGTGTTGTAAACTTTTGCGGGGCACTATATATATATATATATATATATATATATATATATATATATATATATATATATATACAGTATATCTTTTTGAAAATGTAATTCAACTACATAAAATTATCTATTTTCCTAACTAAAATTAAAGTTTCAATAGGTTGAGCCATGTATGTGGCCTCCTGCCTAGAATCTTTGGGCCCTCTAACATTTTCCTGTGGCCCCCTCAGAATTCGCCATAGCTCCCTGTTAGAAAACACTGCTTTAACCTAACCTAACCAAGCTAAACTTAAATGTTTAGTTTTGTTATAATTGCCAAAGAAACTAAATAGTCTTCTTTTTCATATTTCTCTAAAACTTTCATATATAAATAATACCAGTATGTGAGTAATGTATTGCCATTTAATACTTTTTTTTAACCATAGTTGCTTTTTTTTTAGATTTTAAATTTTAATCTTAGTAGTGAAGCGCAATCTCCCCCCGTAAGGGGGAGGGGCGAAGCCATTGCCTGGTCGTTATATTACTATTTTATTGTAATAATGAAATACGCTACCGAAGAATAACAGCCAAATGATATGAAACAAACACAATTAACTTGTTGGTGCTGTACTTTATTTTTCTACGTAACCTCCTTGTTTAGAAATGACATCAAACTGTCTTTTGTCCACAGAAGCTGTTAGCCGACTAATCTGGGAAGATGTTATGGTACTAGCAACTGTTTGATCTTTTCCCACAGGGCATCCTTTGATAAAAACTGGATACCTCCTTCAAACACTTTCCTCTTAATGATAGACCAGAACCGTTCGATAGGGTTTAAGTAAGGAGAAGAAGGATGCCAGGTCCTAAGTGATTGGCCTGTGATTCCCAAAGTTGCGAGGTACGAAATTGTAGCCTTGGCTGATTGCGAAGAAGCATTATCATGCATAAAAATCAATCTCCGTCGATGCGAGAGTGGCAGATCATATAACCATGATCCAAAATGCTCCTCCAGAAACGCGATGTAGGAGTTGCTGGTGAGTTTGACACCTTCTGAAAGTCGGAAAGGCCCAACAAGTTCATTTCCTATGATTCCCGCCAAAAACATGACACCACCACCACCTTTTTGACGCCGAATGCGATGCGGGCGAGAGGCTCCAAGAGGTACCCAAACTGGCCCATCCGTCGGGGCCATCCGGAGTAGCTCTGGCCTCATCCGTGAAGACGACATCTCGGAAATTGATCTTCATGTACTTCCGTGCCCAATCAATACGCTTCTCTTTGTGATTCTTGCTCAGGATGGGTCTAGCGATGCACTTAACACTTCTGGCCGTCTCTTTAAGGATCCTATACTGGGTGCTTCTGGACAAAGGAGCATCTCCACACTTTCAAATATGGCAGCGCTTGTGCTACGGAGGTCTTTGCTTACTTGTCTACCTATTTTTCGGATGTCACACTGGGATACACTTCTTTTCCTACCTTTTCTTGCCTTGGTTTGGTGATGGGGTTTTCCACATACGCGTTCAATGTTCTTGTATCCGACCAGGCTCTTGGGCTTATTCTCCAACAGATAAGCCTTCTACGAGACCTGCAACAATCCGCGTCTTCTCTGTAGCTGACCTGCAATAAAGCGTGACACAATTTAAAGCACATCAAAATACATAACTCAACATAACTTTGTATGTATCTTATCAATACGATTGAAATGTTAAATGCGTACGTCCTACGAGAGGCGATCAATAAGTTTTGTAAATCGGTATGGAAATAAAGAGGAAGGGGGATGGCTGTGACCTGCAGCCGCACGCTCCTGCCTCGTCTATTTAAGAAGCAGTAGCTGATCGCAGATCGTCACTCACAAATTTTTCAACAATGGAGAAGGTTGAGCACCGAGCACTGATCAAATTTTGGACCAAGGAAGGAGAGAATGCAAAAGAGATCCATGAACGCATGGTTGCAGTGTACACCGACACCGCCCCTTCCTAAGCAACCATTGCTCGCTGGAATAGGGAGTTCTGCCATGGTCGTGAATCCCTTGAAGATGACCCCTGTCCAGGACGCCCGTCAGACGTGACCAACGAGAACAATGTGGCCCGTGTGGAGAGGATAATCCTCCAAAATCGACGGGTGAAGGTCGAAGAAATCGAGCGAGAACTTAGAATATCACATGGAAGTGTTATGAACATCATCCACAAAAATTTGGCGATGACCAAGGTATCTGCTCGTGGGGTCCCTAGAAACCTCACACCCCATGATCGACTTCAACGTCGTCAAAGTGCACAAGACCAGAGTTGCACAAGCTGCCGTGCGCGAGTGCGGATTCGAGGAGCTCAACCATCCTTCCTACAGTCCAGATGTGGCCCCTAGCGACTACTTTTTATTCCGCCAGCTCAAGTATGCACTGCGTGGACGCCGGTTTGGGGACGATGAAGATGTCCAGCTCGCCGTCCAGGAGTGGATTGAACAGCAGTCGGGAGATTTCTGTTTGTCGGGAATTCGAAGCCTCAGGGACAAGTAGCGCAAGTGCATTGAAGTCGAGGGTAGTTATATTGAAAAATAATAAAACACTTTTCCACTGATATATATATATATATATATATATATATATATATATATATATATATATATATATATATATATATATATATCAGTGCTGGGAAATCGAATCGAATTCGAATCGATAAACCTTTAAAATCTATATATTTTCAAACTCAAATCGAAAAAAAAATTCTAACTGAAAAATCTTTGAAAATTCGAATCGAAATTTAAACTCGAACCGAAAAGAATTAAAAAAGTCGATTTCGAATTTGAATCGATTATAAATATAAGTTTGAAGCGCAAACGTCGAGTATCATTAATAAAATAATTTAGAAATTCCAAGAATAACAGTGGTTTAACTTGTGAATAGTATGTAAATGTATATTTTAATCTTTCATCCTAATCTTGTTTTGCCAATCTTGTGTTTAAATCCCAAAGACATTTTGAATTTAAATTTATGTCAAATATATTCACCATTTGGCTGTCAAGTTTGTTTTTAAAAGAGCTTAAATTTTTCTTATAAGATATTATTTGTATTCTGAAAGTTTATTGCATAATATTTCAATAGAGAAAAAAATGTAGTATGTAGCATCCCATTAAAAACTTCCATTTGACTCCGGTTTTTTCATCCTTACATATGGTTCCCGGGCATTGGGACTTTGCAAATATTTTACCCATTAATTTCATTAGAAAAGTATTGTGAATTTAGGTATCAATGCCAAACTCAAATCGAAACTCGAAACGATAACGATATTAATTTCAGTTCACAGCCCTGATATATATATATATATATATATATATATATATATATATATATATATATATATATATATATATATATATATATATATATATATATATATATATATATTCATATATATATATGTATATATATATATATATATATATATATATATATATATATATATATATATATATATATATATATATATATATATATATATATATATATATATACTTCAGGGGAAGGGGCAAAATTATGGGGCAGGTATGAAAAAGTGAAGAATATGATTGAAACTCGTTTATTCCTTACTTGAAATAATACAAATAAACATTTTTGCGTATATTCTATCAATAAATAATATTCCATTTGTCCTCTTTTTGCTTTTATAACCGCTTTAATGCGCTTTTGCATATTGTGCATAAGTCAATGGGCAACCTTCTGCCATTTAATCTGTGACCCCTATTTTTTTAGTGATTATCTTATTGTTAACTTCCTAGTGGTACCCCGTAAGGGGTGCGGCGATTTGCCATCCTGGCCGCCGTGCTGACGGGACTCAGCACCCCGTCCAACCCCAGCTTAGCCTTTTCTCCTTCCTTCTAAACACTTGTTTCTTCGCTTTTCATACAACCTCTCCCACAACTTTCTCTGGTCAGCCTCTAATTTCACAGGGTAGATGCTGACCTTCTTTTCAACCAACCGTCCCGGATCGGGGCTGAGGGGGGAGGAGATAATGTTCCCTAACCCTTGAGCTCCGGGATGGGCTGGTTGGTTTTTAATAACATACTTCATCCCCACCCATACCTTCCTCACATCCCTTTTCCTTTCTTATTCACAATCTATCTTTTTACGTCGTGTCTAAGGTGGAGCCGCCATGCCGATGGACTGCCAGGACACCAGGCGGGAGGGGTGGTCCTGAATGGCGGCACCTGGCTCTGCCAGGCCTGTAAGCACCTCTTGCAGTGCGGGCAACTGCGAGAGTTTATGATCTATTGCTTCCCTTAAAACAAAGAGGGTCACGATGCCCATGTATGAAAATTAAAAAAACAAAAACAAATCTCTCCCCAATTCCCCTTGCTCATCAATGGAGCCACCATCGGGCAGCTCCACCGAAAAAATAAAGGTACCCATCCCCCTGTGCTTGCGCAGGGTACCCTCCATATTTCTCAAACCGGAGAGGAGGCTTACTCCTCTCCTACGACTACGGGTGTAAGGGACTCCCCCTTACCCCCTTCTCTGGAGGTGCTTTCGGGCACCTTCCTATTTCCAGCAGCAGTCCCTCTATTTATTTCTAAGGGGACTGCCAAGAAAGCCAGCAGGCAGCTTATTGCTGACCACCCATCGTGGAAGCGGCTCGGTAGGGCAAACCCCCTTAGGGAGAGAAGGAAGCCAGGCCCCTTCGGTCGCTTCTCTCAAAAGACCTGCTAGCAAGAATACTGAACTTTGCCGGGGTCAAGGCCTATGCCATCCCACACCAGCTGACTAATGACAATACTGCCAACGGGACCTGCGATGTCTTGGGAGGGGATGGCCAACTGGACGACATCCCTGAGGTAGACATGGTCCTTGAGGCAACCCAGCCTCAGACGGTAGGGCCTTCCATAGGGACGAATCCGGGCTCGGCGGCAAGCACCGAACCCGAATACGCCCCTATGCAAGGTCCTCCTCAAACGGCTAGGGTTTCTGAGGAAGTACAAGGAGGGGAGGGATCTCCTCCGACCGGTGCCCCTACGACTACCAGGACCTTCTTCATTACGGAGAAGGACCTGGCTGAGGTCGGTCCATCTGGCCTAGGGGCTCCTTTCGGCGGAGGTGAGAAGCGGGTTCATTCCCCGCCCTCCTCTTGGAAAAAGAACAAGAAAAAGACAAAGAAGACTCGGGGCTCCACTCCATATGCGGGGGCTGAGGGGACGGATGGGTCTGCTGCTACGGTAAGTGGCCAAGCCAAGATCGGAACATCCGGTCCCTCTGCCCCCCCCTCCCTCGGGTGCGGAGCCACTGACTATGACAAAGACCAAAAGTGCACAGGGCGGAGCCTTGATAACATCGGGGCCCCTCATTCAGAGGTTACTTGGCGTTTTCAAGCCCGCTAGCTTTAAACGCTTCCTCGTTATTCGCTCCACTAATGGCACAATGTTGGCTAAGGGCAACATGATCCATTAGAGCAGGGGATTAGCTAGTGCAATTGGTAGAGAGCCGAAGGTGACCCGTTTCTCAGATGGAAGCCTTCTGGCGAATGCGGCGAATCCCGCCGAGGCGGCCAAGATAAGTGCTCTTCGGACACTTCATGGCACCCCAGTGAGTGTGACGCCGCTCTCTACCATGAACTTTGTGAAAGGAGTAATTTATGCGAGGGAACTCGTTGACTACTCCATAGAGGACATCACCTTAGAGCTGGCTGACCATGGGGCGGTCAAGGTCGAACGTGTGATGAGAAAACAGAGAAGGGCCTCGAGACCCACCCCTACACTCTTCGTCACGTTCGACTGTGACAAGCTTCCTGAGTCGGTGCGTGCCGGTTGGTGCCGCTACCGCGTGAAGGCATTCGTGACACTGCCGCGGCGGTGCTATTACTGTCACCGCTTCGGCAATACGAATCGTTCTTGTAGACGTGCAAAGTCGGGGTCACACGAAGTCTGTGTAAATTGCTCCAAAGCCGCACACGATAAGTCTAAATCCTGTGTGGCCAGGTGTGTCAATAGCGCAGGGCCGCACCCGGCTTCTTCGAAGCAATGTGGTGCATATCTCCTTGAAAAAGAAATCCAAGCCGTTCAGGCCCAGGATCGACTCTCATTCCGCGAGGCTAAGGAGTTGGTCTTGGCTCGCCCGGCTCCGCCTGGGACGTCATATGCCTCAATAGTTAGAAAGGCACCCTCTGCTCCTGGCCCATCCAGGCCAACGAGCACGATTGTTTCCGCGCCCATTCGGAGCCCTTCTGCGGGCTCTACTCAACCCGAACACTCCCCTGGTCAAGCTGGCGGCAAAAAGGGTTCATACCCAGCCCAGGCTAAAACAAGGGCTCCGCCTCTTTTCCCAGCATGGCCGATTCCCGTCAAGAGAAACTGCCACGCGTCTCCACCGAGTCGTTAGACTCACAGGAGGCAACACCCCTCAAGTTGATCGCCAGGCCATCTTCCGGGATTCCTAAAGTTGTCCCCCAAAAGGAGGACAGCAAGAAAGGAGCTTCGCCTCCTTCGCCCACGCCTAGTGGTGAGCTGAGTGGCTCGAAGACGGTGGTTTCTCGAAAAGAGGGCCCCCCGCCTCCTAAGCCGCAACGCTAGCCTAAGGTTTCGAGGCGGAGGGAGGAAAAGACTCGCATGGCAAGCGCAACCTCTCCCAAAAGATCCTAGAAGGTGACAGCGCCTTCAGCGCTTTGTCCGACCAACAGCGCCCTGGGTTCTGCCTTCGGTAAGCGTACGCCATTCCCGTCAGGGTCTTCTGATTGAGGAGGGCCCCTGTGTCTCCTTCGAGCTAGGCCTAGAGGGCATATTCCTTCAATGGAATTCCCGTGGACTCCGGGCCAACTGGGAGGAGATGCGGAGGCTCGTCTCGTCCCGTTCTCCGTTTGCTATTTTTCTGCAGGAGACCATGCTAGGCACGTGCCCATTGCCCGCCCTTCCGGTTTATAAGGGTCTTGTGACCCCATCACCACGAGATGGGGGCCGGGCTGGAGGATGCGCGGCTTACACCCGGCATGATGTCTCCGTTCTTCATTTCTCTTTAGATACCTGCTTTCAAATAGTAGCTGTGTAGCTGCAACTGGATAGCAGGTATACTGTCATTTCTGCGTACATTCCACCGCCAGCTGACTTCGACGCTGGGGCTTCCGCCGCGTCATGGCAAGGTTGCCGAGACACTTTCTCTTGCTTGGAGATCTGAACGGCAGACATCTTCTTAGGGTAGACTACTCAATAAATCGCAACAAACAAGTCCTTGCCAATCTGATCGAAGAGCTAGAGATAGGTTTCCTGAATGTGGATGAGTTTACGCATCATTTTCTTGCTTTGATCTATCTTTGTGCTCTCCGGATGCACAGCCTGATTTTGATTGGGTGGTGGTGGATGACCTCCATGGTAGAGATCACTTTCCCATTCAAATATCATTTTCTGGGCCACTCCCGCCTCAGCGCCCACCTCTGTGGTGCTTGGCGCGGGCGCGGTGGCCTGCATTTCAGGAAATGACTGAATTCTCTATCTCAGTCGAGGAGTTTAGGTCGGTAGATGAGGCCGTTGAGTTCTTCTCCGGCAACCTCATCACCGCGGGCCTGAATACTATTCCTAGAACGTCTGGCCATTTTGTATGCCGACTACCTAAATACGCTATAAGCTCCGCCCGAATGATTTCACTGTCGCTGAATTTCGTCGGGCTAGGGCTAGGTTCTGGTATATTTTGAAGCACGCCCGCCGCTCTTCTTGGCGGGCATACGTGTCTTCACTTAACAGGAAGACCCCTCTAGCAAAGGTGTGGAAGCGAGTCAGATGGATTCGGGGCAAGTTCTCGCAGGACCCCCCCCCCTCCCGTTCTCCAGGAAAATTAGACCTCAATCTCGGACCACGCGTCCGTGTCGAAATCCTTTGCGACCGATTTTTCCGCATTCTCTAGCCGGGATACTGCTCCGCCAGCATTTAATGCACGTCGTGGTGTCGCGGAAGGCCGCCGTCTGGACTTTACCACCAGAGGTGGAAAACCCTTCAACGACAGGTTTACTGTGAGTAAGTTGCGCTCCGCTTTTGCTTCGTGCACAGACACCGCTCATGTTTTTTTACGATGTCCCGTACGCTATGCTTCGACATCTGGGTGAGCGAGGCATGGCCTTTCTGTTAGATTTGTTCAACAGGATCTGGGTGGAGGGTCTCCTCCCAGATTTCTGGCGAATCGCTACTGTGCTCGCCTTTCGCAAACCGGGAAGAGATCACTCTACTCCGGCCGGTTTCCGCCCAATCTCTCTAACCTCTTGCGTGTGCAGGTTGATGGAAAAATTGGTAAATGCTAGATAAGCTTTTTCCTGGACAGCGGAGGCCATCTGACTTTTGCCCAGTGAGGCTTCCGCAAGTTCCACTCCACGTCGGATGCTCTGCTCTGACTGGAAAATGCTGTCTGCGAGGCCTTCCTTCGTAGACAGCACTACGCCACGGTGTTTTTTGATCTGGAGAAGGCCTATGATACCGCATGGCGAGACGGTGTCATGAAGACTCTACACACGATGGGTGCGAGGGCACGTCTCCGAATGTTTATATCTGAATTTTTGCGAGATCGTCGATTCCGCGTAGGGGTGTGGGGAGCCCTCTCTGGCCCAAAGGAGCAGGAAGAGGGTGTCCCGCAGGGAAGTGTCTTCAGTGTCACACTTTTTGCATTGAGTCGAACGGCATAACCTCGGTGCTGCCGGAAGATGTTTTCACTACGCTCTACGTGGACGACCTTTTGATCTCTTTTGGCGCGGCCCAGATGCCAACTCTGGAGCGTTGACTCCAACAGGCATTGAACCGCGTCTCTTGCTATGCCAAAGTGCACAAGTTTCGGTTTTCTTTAGCCAAGACTAAGGTGGTGCACTTCTGCCGCCATCCACGGCTCCACCCCGACCCAGATTTGTTTCCTAATGGGGTGCACCTGGATGTGGTTGAGTCGCACCGTTTCCTTGGTCTTGAATTCGACCGACGTCTCATCTGGGAGGCTCATATTCCTAGCCTTAGGGTCTCTTGTACCCACGCCATGGATATTCTCCGTTTCGTGACGTTCAGTGCTTGGGGCTCTGATAGGGCTATGCCTTACTTTTTTATCGATCCTTTGTTCGTTTAAAGCTCGACTATGGATGCGAGTTTTATGTATCCGCAGCCGAGCGTTTATTGCGGAAGGTGGATTCGATCCACCACACCGGCCTTCGCCTTGCGACCGGTGGATTCCGCACTTTCCCCATTGAGAGCCTGTTGGTCGATGCTTGGGAGATCCTTCTTGCTCTACGCCACGTGCAGAGCATCACTCGCCTGTACGCGAGAGCCCAGCACCTCCCTCAGTCGCCAACAGCTCTTCACTGCTTCCGCAGCTGATCTCAACCATGCCTTCCGCCGAGAGACACCAGTCATATCCTAAGCCCTTTAGGTTTAGGGCCAGGAAACTCCTTCGAGAGCCTGGTATAGCTCTCGGGCCAGTGGCACCCCTGGTTCTGCCCAGGACGCCACCCTGGAGGGTACCACATTTGGCTATTTGTCACCACGCCTCTGCTCCTAAAGCTTGTACGGTGCCGGGAGTATTGCGTTCGACCTTTTTGGAGCACTCCTCGTCTCACGCTCGAACTGTGCCATTGTATACGGATGGCTCCAAGTCCTAAGAGGGGATCGGCTTCCACGCCGTATCCCTTTTGTTTGAAGTCAGCGGGGCTCTGCCAGGCACTGTGTCTGTCTTCACGGCTGAGCTGGTGGCAATACACCACTCGGTACGGGAAATTACGCGACGTGCCCGGTTCGGAGACCGGATTGTGATCTATAGTGACTCACAAAGCGCCCTGAGTGCTCTCGGGGCATTAGAATTTCGCATCCCCTGGTTCGCGATATCCGTGACGTCACGGTTTGGGCGAGCCGGGCGGATGTCAATATTATCTTCTGCTGGGTTCCTGGACATGTGGGAATTGCGGGGAATGAGCGGGCCGAAGAGGGCGCCAAAGAGTCCGCGAGGACTCTGCGACCTGACCAGCGTTTCGCTCTTCTTCACACCGACTACATGGCAGGAATATGGGCAGCTCTTCGGACTGCTTGGCAAAGAAGATGGGAGACGGTTGAAAGGAACTTAAAGTTGCTGCCATTGCGCCGCGACTGTTCCCATGGACCTACCCCCCAATGCCGCGACGGCTTCATTTCGATTTCTGTCGTCTCCGAATCGGGTACACTCGTGTGACGCATCGCTATCTGATGGAGCGCACGCCAGCGCCCTATTGTGACGACTGCTTTGTCCCCCAGACTGTTCTGCACAGACATTTCGAATGTCCCAATCTGGGTGATCTTCGCGCATGATACCTGTCCCGGTACCGGGATGGGTGGGGTCGCTACCGCCTGTCCCTTGTACTCGGGACGAGTTCGTGCACATTGACTTGTGGAGTTATTGACTTTTGTAGGGAGGACGTGCTTCTTCCCTTTATTTAAGTAGGTTTTATTTTTTTTGTTATTGTTTTCTTTGTAGGTTGCACGCTCCTGCGCCGGGTTGAGGGGCACCTCCCCTCGACACCGGAGATTGCTTCCTAATTGTTACGTTTTTCTTATTTTTATCATTATGTTTTCATATTTTAATTTTAAAGTAGCCTAGTACTAGGCTGTCGTGATTCCGGCAACTTATGCCCAAGTAGGCAGTCGCCAGATGGGCTTCTAAAATAAAAAAAAATAAAAAAATAAAAAAATCCTAGTGTTAATTTTTTTTTTTTAAATGTCTCCGAAGAAACAGATTCCTGAAGATCAAATCATTGCATTCTCCAAGTCAAAATTGCGAGATAGTTGAAATACTCGAGACTGTGTCCAAACAACCATTAATAGTTACAATGACACCAATTCTTTTAAAAACCGTGATGGTCAAGG
This sequence comes from Ceratothoa steindachneri, assembly GCA_963969495.1. Lineage (NCBI taxonomy): Eukaryota > Metazoa > Arthropoda > Malacostraca > Isopoda > Cymothoidae > Ceratothoa > Ceratothoa steindachneri. The sequence continues at coordinate 56,887,855 of OZ018318.1, forward strand.
TCGCAAAAGGTGTACAACTCCGAGGGAAGAGAGGTTGCTGAAAAGGACATCTCTGGTCGATAGGAAAAAACTCTTTTGATGTAGCTGCTGAGTTTCGGGCAGCCGCAAACAAAAAGATATCAAGACGCATCACTAGTGAGAAGAAGGTTATTAGAAGCTGGGCTCAAATGTGATAAGGCAAGAAGGAAACCGTGGCTGTCTCAGGAGAACAAGAAGAAGCGATTGTCTTGGGCAAAGAAGTATGAAGATTTGACTGATGATGATTGGGTTAAAGTTGTTTGGTCTGATGAAAGCAACTTTGACGTAAGTTTTCCACATTAGTTTCCAACAAATTATTACGTTTTATTGGATACCAACAATGATCAGTAAAATTTGTATTTCTTCTCAGATCTTTAGAACCCATGGAGCTATTATGTTCGTCTAATAGTTGGAGAAGGTAATGATCCGAGATGTGTTGTCCCAACAGTCACATTTAGAGGTGGCAGTGTAATGGTTTGGGGCTACGTGTCGTCTTCAGGTCCAGGATTGTTGTTCATTTGTGAGGGCAGAATGAATTCCAACACTTACACCAGCCTGTTAGACCAGGTTTATCAACCTTCATTAAGTAAAATTTTCAATGATGACAGCACTCCTAAATTTTTATCCTGGATCCACCACTGCTAACAAGTGAAAAAAAAGGCTTTTCAAATAGCCATTGTGAGAGGAGAGATTTACTAAGAGAGTGGTAAAGTTAGGCCAAGCAAAATATATGTAGGGTAACCCGAAACACTATAGAGGAGAGTCTCTTTTGGGGATTTTCGGGACCTTGTAGGTCACGCAGTTCTCCAGAATCTGGTCAATCCCCTCGCAATCCAGATCCTCATACGTGCATTAGATTCGGGAGTGTGATAGAATCTTCCAGAGATTAGCTGCGCAAAAGTCGCTCATGCTACCACACACACACAGACACACAAACGCACACACAAAAATACTTTTCACACGGCAGTCTATCGACTGACCTTGACCTGTCTAGACGTAAATTTTATGCCTCTAAACCGACCCTAAATTTCTCGTACTAACTTTTATTTCCAAGTTTATTTATTTTACCTGTTCAGTAATGGTGTTTGTAGTGTTTAAACTTGGCCTTGGAGAGAAGAAGTAAATCGCTTTTTTTCTATTTTGACTCGCAAAACGCGTGGTTTGAGAGACATGATTGCCTATTTGTTTTGAAAGTTTGCGTTTGTTTTGTTTCTTTGTTTTTCTACCGTTATATTCTTTAGTGGTGTTTGCAGTTTTATTTAAACCTTTTACGGTTGTTTTTTTTGTGAGGTAGTGAATTTGTTAAAGTATCCTCGATAAAACACTTATTCATCGAGCCTACAATATATGTTCTTCATACAGTCTGCTGCATTTGGAATTCTCTTTTCTAAAAACATTATTTATAAACAATGGCTACCCTGATTCATTAAGTGAAAAAAACACATTAAAAAGTTTCTTAATTTCCTCTATAATAAAAATAAATACAGAAAATACTGTAGAAAATTGTCCATTTTCTTTAGTCTCAGATACTTTGGTAGAAAACCAAACGACATTGTTAAAAAAATTAAAAAGACTCGAAATAAATTCTATCCATATCTCGACCCAAAATTCATATTAAAAAATGGGCACAATATTGGTTCCTATTTCAGCTAAAAGGACCGAATTCCATTCCCTTGCCGCTCTTCTGTAACTTATAAATATAGTTGTGAATCTTGCGATTCATCTTATATTGGTTCGACCATTAGGTCAATCCATTGTCGCATCGAGCAGCATCAAGGAAGCTCGACCCGCACAGGCCTGGTTCTAACCACACCAGACCTTTAATCCATACGAGATCACATCAAAATATGTCCAGTCTGAATAATTTAAAGATACTTTGTTATTGTCCCCATCCAGCGAACTAGGAATATTCGAATCACTTTCATCCTGAAACTTTAACTTAATTTAAATATAAATCAAACTGCATCCAATCTTTACATTGCATCATGAATTAATGAAATTTTGACCATTTACTTAGTTTTATAGTGCTGATGATGAGGCTAAGTCCTCGAAACGTTCAAACTCAGATAAATAAAGATGTTATCAAGAGCGTGCTTGGTATTCACCTTCATATATACGGGGGGCGGTCAATCAGTTTTGCAATTCGGATATAAGGAAACGAGATATGAGGAAAAGTGTTTTTATTATTTTTCAATATAACTACCCTCGACTTCAATGCACTTGCGCCACTTGTCCCTGAGGCTTCGAATTCCCGACAAACAGAAATTTCTCGACTGCTGTTCAATCCACTCCTGGACGGCGAGCTGGACATCTTCATCGTCCCCAAACCGGAGTCCACGCAGTGCAGCCTTGAGCTGGCGGAATAAAAAGTAGTCGCTAGGGGCCAGCTCTGGATTATAGGGGAGATGGTTGAGCTCCTCCAATCCTCACTCACGCAGGGCAGCTTGTACAACTCTGGCCCTGTGGACTTTGACGACGTTGAAGTCCATCATGGGGCGTGAGGTTTCTAGGGACCCCACGGAAAGAGACCTTGATCATGGCCAAATTGTCGTGGATGATGTTGATAACACTTCCATGTGATATTCCAAGTTCTCGCTCGATTTCTTCGACCTTCACCCGTCGATTTTGGAGGATCATCCGCTCCATACGGGTCACATTGTCCTAGCTGGTCACGTCTGACGGGCGTCCTGGACGGGGGTCATCTTCAAGGGACTCACGACCATGACGGAACTCCCTATTCCAGCGAACAATGGTTGCATAGGAAGGGTCGGTATCGGTGTACACTGCAACCATGTGTTCATAGATCTCTTTTGCATTCTTGCCTTTTCCGGTCAAAAATTTGATCAGTGCGCGGTGCTCAACCTTCTCCATTGTTGAAAAGTTTGTAACTGACGATCTGCGATCAGCTCTGCTTCTTAAATAGACGAGGCAGGGGCATGCGGCTCAGGTCCTAACTTGTCATAACTTGTCCTAACACCCCCACAAACAGCCATCCCCCTTCCTTTGTTTTGCCCTACCGATTCGCAAAACTTATTGACCTTCCCTCATATATATATATATATATATATATATATATATATATATATATATATATATATATATATACAAAGAAAGAGCAAATACAAGTTATATGGGTGATAACAACAACAACCACCACAGGGCTTTCGCCATATTTTTATTTAATGCCTTTTAAAACAATTTGGAAGACAAAAAGAAAGATGCAGAAACCTTGTATAGCAGACTATGAATCCATATAGTACAAGAGAAAGAAAAATTGGACGCAAATGAACAAATAAGAAAAAGAAACTGGAGGTTTTTTAAAGGCAAGAGAAAGGGACATTAGAAGAACTTAGAATCAAAGAGAGCAGAGGGCGGCACAGTGAAGGCGATCCTTTGCCGATAAGACAAAAATAACGTCCCTTTCTCTTGCCTCTAAAAAACTCCTGTTTCTTGTCTCATTGCTTATTCACGTCCAATTTTTCTCTTGTACTATATGTATATATAGTCTGCTATACAAGGTTTCTGCATCTTTCTTTCTACAAGGGGCGGTCAATAGGTTTTGCGAATCGGTAGGGCAAAACAGAGGATGGGGGATGGCTGTTTGTGGGGGTGTTAGGACAAGTTATGACAAGTCAGGACCTGCAGCCTCACGCTCATGCCTCGTCTATTTAAGAAGCAGTAGCTGATCGCAGATCCTCAGTCACAAATCTTTCAACAATGGAGAAGGTTGAGCACCGTGCAGTGATCAAATTTTTTACCAAGGAAGGCTTGAATGCAAAAGAGATTCATGAACGCATGGTTGCAGTGTACACCGACACCGCCCCTTCCTATGCAACTATTGCTGCTGGAATAGGGAGTTCCGCCATGGTCGTAAGTCCCTTGAAGATGACCCCCGTCCAGGACCCCCGTCAGACGTGACCAACGAGGACAATGTGGCCCGTGTAGAGAGGATGATCCTCCAAAATCGACGGGTGAAGGTCTAAGAAATCGAGCGAGAACTTGGAATATCACATGGAAGTGTTATCAACATCATCCACGACAATTTGGTCATGACCAAGGTCTCTGCCCGTTGGGTCCCTAGAAACCTCACGAAACCTCACGCCCCATGATCGACTTTAACGTCGTCAAAGTTTAAGGGAGCTGCTGCTCTTGTACAAACAAGACCCGGCGGGATTCGAGTCACGCATAGTGACAGGGGATGAAACGTGGGTCCATCACTGGGATCCCTAGACCAAGCACGAAAGAATGGTCTGGAAGCACAGGGGCTTTCCGACCCCCATCAATTCCGGACCCAACCCTCAGCCAGGAAGTTCATGGCCACCATCTTCTGGGATTCTGAGGGAGTGTTGATGGTGGACTATGCGCCTTGTTAAAGGACCATCACAGGCCAATATTACGCCGAGGAACTGGCTGGGTTGAAGAAGTGCATCCGTCAGAAGCAGCGCGGCAAGTTGACACGCGGTGTCCTTTTCCACCACGACAATGCCCCTGTCCACAAGGCAAGAGTTGCACAAGCTGCCCTGCGCGAGTGCGGATTCGAAGAGCTCAACCATCGCCCCTACAGTCCAGATCTGGCCCTTAGCGACTACTTTTCTACTCCTCCAGCTCAAGGCTGCACTGCGTGAACGCCGGTTTGGGGACGATGAATATGTCAGCTCGCCGTCCAGGAGTGAATTGAACAGCAGTCAGGAGATTTCTGGTTGTCGGGAATTCGAAGCCTCAGGGACAAGTGGCGCAAGTGCATTAAAAAATAATAAAACACTTTTCCTCATATCTCGTTTCCTTATATCCGAATGGCAAAACTTATTGACCACCCCTCATATCTTCAAAATTGTTTTGAAAAGCAGTAAATAAAAATATTGCGAAAACCCTGTGGTGGTTGTTGTTATCACCCGCAGAACTTGTATTTGCTCTTTCTTTGTATGTGGCATGGACAATGAGCCCTAAAATTGTGAGTGGGTAAGAGGATGTGGTATAAGAATTCCTTGGAGGTTCCAACCTTAGGCAGATATTGGGTTTGATCGGGTAACGCTTTGGGCCAAATATAGTTACTGTAACTGGTAGCTTAGCCGTAGAGCATCTGACCGGCAATCAGCAGCTCCGGGTTCGATTCCCAGCCAGGAATTTTCAAAAACCTTTTTCCTTTGGCGTTATTTCTGTCTTCTCAGTAAAGGATTGCCTTCATTGTGACGCCCTCTGCTCGCTTTGATTCTAGTGTTCTTCTAATGTCCCTTTATCTTGCCTCTAAAAAAACTCCTGTTTCTTGTCTCAATGCTCATTCGCGTCTAATTTTCTCTTTCTCTAATATATATATATATATATATATATATATATATATATATATATATATATATATATATATATATATATATATATATATATATTTATATTTATATATATATTTATATTTATATATATATATATATATATATATATTTATATATATATATATATATATATATATATATATATATATATATATATATATATATATATATATCAAACACACATCAACGAATATTTTCTTTCAGACAAAGCTCCTCTCCCTAAACCCCATTGGACACGCCCACCTTCTCTACACATATAAAACAATCGGACATTAAATATAGACTCACATTATCCACCCAGTCGATAAAATCCTTTCGGCCTCATGTTGTGTTCCATCAACCTCGGTGGATGGAGAATAACCAATAACAAATTAAGAAAGGCAACAAAAACTGGCTTCATAGTAGCTCCAGTCTGCTTAAACAACAACTCGGCTTTTTTAAACATATGTCGAATGTAGAAGAATTATCACTTCCCCGTTCTACCGCAGTGGAGTCACGAGGCAATTACCGCAAAGACATCCGGCCCCGGCACCGTGGGGTCAAGCGCGTAACCGCAGCGCCGCGCCCCTCGTCGCTACGAAAGACCGAAAGGTTGTAAAATGCAAGATCTCCCCCAGGAGAGTGAAATTCAATTTCACGTCAAGTAAGAAATTGGAGACGTGTATCTCCGAAGCTTGAAGGCTAACGAGGAGCCGATGTAAGACTTGGTGAGAAAAACCGTTTGGCATAAGAACCCTCCTGGGTCCGTCCTCAAGCCTCTCCCCCTCTTACCACTCCCCCAGTGGGGTGACGAGTTATAAATAAGAAACACTGAGGAAAATCTTGGTAGAATACGTCAGTCTCGAGGTGACGAAGTCCCCGGATTAAGACCCTGGGCTCTCGAGACTGGATTGGTAGAATACGTCAGTCTCCAGGTGACGAAGTCCTCGGATTAAGACCCCGGGCTACCCAGACTGGATTGGTAGAATACGTCAGTCTCCCGGTGACGCATTCCTCGGATTAAGATCCCGGGCTACCTAGACTGGATTGGTAGAATACATCAGTCTCCAGGTGACGAAGTCCCCGGATTAAGACCCCGGGCTACTCAGACTGGATTGGTAGAATACGTCAGTCTCCAGGTGACGAAGTCCCCGGATTAAGACCCCGGGCTACCGAGACTGGACAGGTAAATTACTTGGCTCGCCAGACCAAGAAGTACCCTGCAAGAGAGGCTGGGCTACCTACCTTAAGGGGCTAAGAAGCAGCTCATCCTCGAGCTAGTCCCTGGTTATCAAACCGAACGCTAAGTTAACTTTGTTAAGTTCAACTTACTCTCGTCAGAGAGACTCCTCATATCCTGGTGCATCTTAAACACCAGAAGTATTCCTCGTCCTTGAAGAATTAAGAAAGGAAGAAGGAAAAAGCTTTCCCTCGAGCCCGTTACTCGGTGGCCACACCAAACTCATAAGTTAACTTGGTTGAGGAACCAAGTTCAACTTATTCTTGTCAGAGAAACCCCCCTCCGTTATCCTTGCCCTTGAGGAAGACTGGAACTAAGAAGAAGCTCATCCTCGAGCTAGTTCCTGGTTACCAAACCGACCTTTAAGTTAAATTATTCAAGTTTAACTTATTCTCGTCAGAGAAACCCCCCTCCTCGATCCTCGCCCTTGAAGAAGACCCTCCCCTAGTACAGAGTACAGTCCTCGCTCATGAAGAATTAAGTAACGAAGGAGAAAAGCTTCCCCTCGAGCTCGTTACTCGGTAGTCAAACCTAAATCTAAGTTAACTTGGTTTATGAACCAAGTCCTACTTACTCTCGCCAGAGAGACCACGCCTACCTTGGTGCCGCCTAAATCACCGTGATTGTTCTCGTCCTTGAAGAACCTCCCCTGAATACCGTGTGGGCCCCCATCTGCTACCATTCGCCAAAAATACCTCGTGATCTCGACCACCTCCGTCTGGCGGTCGGCACGCGTCGTGAGACAATAACATTCCTGAGGTATTTAAACTCCAGTAGAGTCAGGAAGCCTAAATCTTATATATTGAAGTGTGTAGCGAATTTAACCAATTTTAGAGGGGCAAGCTAATTAAAATAATTATTGTGTATTTTAATATTCAGAGTATTTCTGTGGTTAATGGTTAATTTTTGTGTATTAAATTGTTAAAGTTAAAATATAAGTTTATTTTGGGAATTATTGTGCGCTTCTCTATCTCCTTACGTGTTTCCAACGGCTCTTCTTTAAAATAACAATATTAACACGCTTTGCACTCTTATAACAAAAAGGGGGGCATTCTAAGACATCGAATATGACAGCGAAGGTTGTTTCCCGTATCTTTAACTTTCCCTTATCTCCTTTAGCCTGAGTACATCAAGGAATCGTCAAGCCGACCTGAACATTAGCATAGGAAATTGTCCAGTCAGCGACAATCTAGTGTTAAGTTCATGACTAGCGTTCAAGTGTCACGTGGTCAATGCTGCTATTCCTAGACGGACCCAGTCTGATTAATTTCAAACAAACTGCTTTCTAGTATATCTCATCTCTGGTTCAGAAGGCAAAATTGGCAAGAGGTAAAGGCGGCAGTTTTGTCAAGCGAACAGAAAAGAGAAAAAAATATGCACATTCGGTTGACTGGAGATTCCTCCTGTTCCATTTGAGCGAGGTAGCTTTCTCAACTAGTGCTACCTATTCCTTTATCTATATTTTTTTATTACCTTTAATCTCTAACTTATTTCCTACTTGCACTACATAACTTGATCACCGGCAAAGTCCAATTTTCACTGGGCATTAGGGCATAGTAAAGCTCTACAGGAGTCTCCGTTAGGGAGGCCAAAAAAAGTCGACTGATGACAGGGCAAGGTTTATTTAGGTAGGGACACTGAGGAGACTGAGAACCTCAGTAAGTAGGCGATTTAGAATTCGGATAGAAAGATGTGCTCATCTTTTTTACCTTACAGACTTGTCAAGCGAGACCCACACGAATTCGACTATAGTAGAACACTGGCAACGCAAACATAAATCCCAGGGATAAAAAAGAACTGACATTCTACTCGTACCAAATGGAAAGGAACGGTCCTCATGAGAATTCGCCCTCCAGATTTTTTCAGACCTAGAAATCCCCTTAATAAAATGTATAGAAACTCACTGGATTTGTGGTCATCTGCCCCCAAGCAAAAGATGTAGAAAAACTGCTAAAGACGGCCGGAAGCATAACCATGAATAAATTGGACTTTTAGGCCCCCTTTCCCTCCCTGCGCACACATAAATTACGACAAACAGGAGTGTTATGTGCACACTCATGCAAAGAAATAAAACAAATGCTAATTGAGTGACAAATATGGCTGAAAGTGCAAGAGGTGATCAAATTTGGAGATCACATTCATGTTTTTAAGGTAGTCTCCGAAAACACCAGAATGGCGTCAAAAGCGCTGGAAGATAGATTGCTTACATTCAACATGTTGATCCTCCCCACGAACATTCAGAGTGACGTTTTCGTCAACATCCATTTGTGCTTCACTTGTTATGCAATTGAGGAGCAAACCACCTTAAACTGACCGAAGAAAGAACTAATTATATTTGTTTTGAATATGCTACCGAAGGACATACATTCCTTAAGCCCACAACGACAACAAAGAAGTGCATAAATTGAAAGGGAAGCCACCGGGCAATGGCTATGTTATGCCCTAAAATAAAAGAGGTATTTAAAAGAAAGGATAGGAAAACTATCATACGAAAATCCACTTACGCAGACGCGCTCGGGAAATATGCACCAAACCACGCCACACTAGCAAACATGACAGGAGGCATGTTCGCTCAAATTTATACATGCGTAATACACGCACACGTTCAGAATGCATTTAAGCCATGGACATATGTGACCACTTTAAACGCATTACTTAAAGATAATGGCTTCGAAACCATCAATTTTCCCTAACAAGTCGACTCATCGGCAATTCTAAATTTTCAAATGCCGGAACTCACCACGAGAGAGGACAAGCAAGAAGAGAAAGAACCTTAAGGAACAGAAACCAAAGGAAGTGATAACGAAAACAGCTCGGATTCCTCGGACGAAGAACAGACTAGAGTTAGCCGAATGACCCAGAAAAAGAATAAATCGAAGTCTAGAAGGAGCGCCATTCTGAGGGCGAAATCTCCCAGCCTCGCAGCCAACACCATCTACGAGCAGCGGCGGACAGGAAATTAGGATAAATATAAAGAAGAATCAGGCTAGAATACCTAAACGACACTGAAACGCAACGCTGAGGACAAGAAAAGGATTAAAAGGACCGACAAAGGGTATAGGACAACTCCAAGCACCATGGATAGGATGAAATGGAAAATTTTACAACTAAACACGAACGTATGGAAATAGAAGAAAGTAATTTACGAGAATAATTTTTAAAAAAATGGACCCGGACATCATCTTGATCTCGGATCCCAAAGTCAACCTGAACAATGGAGAGATATAGATTAGGAATTACGATGCCATTGCCGTTAAGTAAACTGAAGAACACCACAACCGAACGGCTATTGAAATCAGGAAGGACTTCGACTGCAGGACTTGTGAATTACTAGACGAAGTATACATCGCCGTAGAAATAAAAATGGAATTGACCAACATCATAATAGCAACAGGATACCAACCAAGAAGGAATGGAATCATTTGCCGGTAAATGACTTCACACACATTTTCAAAAATAGGAACACAGTTATATTCATAGGCGAACAGATACAGAACGTGAAACAGAGAAAGTAACCATTTAGAAAAATTACTCGCAAGAGGAATCTGCCATCAGTTGGGACTTAATTATCCAACTTACGTAACAAGAACCTCAGTTACAAAAGCCTAGGCAATAATTATGTTCCGTTCCATTATTACATGCAACCGAAAGACATACCATGCACCGACTAAACAGCGACAGTACTCACAATAAACTAGAACCTCTACAGATCCCCACGGAGATAATAAAAACATAGCACTGAACTGACTGGGAGAAATACAGAAGACTAAGCACATATATACCACAGCCATTACAAGAAGCGACATTATAAGAAGAATTAGACGAAGAATTATAAAAAATAGAGAGCCTAATGAATGTGACAGATGAGAAACACATCCCAGAACAGGCTACAAGACGATCAAGACAACCGAAGAGATAAGAAAAAACGAGAAAACGAGGGAGCAACTCACTGAACTGAGGAGGGAAAAAAACGGGAATACTAACTGAAATTACGGAAAAACGAAGTGAAATTTTGAATGAAACGATCCCAAGGATCGACAACGATGCACCACTGAAGAATTATTAAAGAAAATTCAATCAAATAAAAGATAAACAGGAACAAGAAAAAAGGACGTATAAGGAAACAATGTGAAAGAGGACGACAGAATTCCCTAGAAATTCAGATAAGATTGGAAGATGATTTTTGACATGAGCGCAGAGGAAAATGAAGATTGATATTGACTTCGAGCACCAACTCATGGACTCGCTTAACAAAGCAATCGATAGGTCTCATCCCCAATACTTTGTCGATGCACCGAGAGATATCCACTGTAGTATGAATGCAATAATTACCAAACAAGAGGTAAAGGCCGCAATATCGATTTTTAAACAGAAAGCAGGGGGAAGATCCGGCCTCACCAAGAAGAATTATGAGAAAGCGCCTGACCGAATTTTTGATGGAATGACAAACGTTTGAGATGCAAGCCTAAACGCACGCTACTTGTCACATGACTAAATGTGTTCAAAATTATCTTTATTACTAATACAGAAAAGCCACCAACCCAAGTGGAGAACGACAAACCAATCAATCTACTTTATTTAATTTGAAAAGTATGTGAGAAGATTCTAAACCAACGACTGAGTGAATACCTAGACAGCAATAGAAATTTAAACAAGTACTAATTTGCATTCAGGATAAGGCGAAAACAGAGATGGTTCTCACAGTCATCGCTGGGAAAATTACAAAAGAAAAAATGGAAAGGGCCCACGTTATAAAGGTTTCAGGGACGTATCGAAAGATTTCGACAAGGTTTGCATAAGCAAAATGCATTACAAAATCCTGCAACTCGGAATTAACAACAAAATTTAAACACTACTCTGCGATTTCGTGATGGAAAGATACGCATTCATAGAGATCGGAAATCACCAAGGAGAGAAATTCAAAGTTGAGGCCGACCTTCCTCAGGGATGATTCTGAGTCCAACTCTATAATTAGTGTCTGCCACTATCCTTCAATGAAGGCTGCCTCAATTTCCAATTCTCCGACGAAGTCCCCTAAATTGTCGTATGCCCTTACAGGAATGGCAGAATGCCAGCAAGATCGACGGCAGAAAAAATGAGGATTAATGAATATCAATGGAAATGAAAATTAGTACAATGATCGAGGATACTATAGGACTACTTAAGTAAGGCAATCTTTACTGAGAAGACAGCAAAGACGGCAGTGAAAAAATTAAAATATCCTGTTCGACAATCGAACCCGGGTTTCCCAATGGCCCTGTGGGAGTTTGTTACTACCTACAGGTATGATGTTGTTCTTTCTTGCATATGAAATGAATAGTAAGCCTTTAAATTGTGAGCAAGAATGAGATTTTGTATATAAATCCCGTGGAAGTAACTTATAACCTGGGGAGATATTGAGTTTGTTAGGGTGAGGCTTTGGGTAAGTAGAATAAAGTCCTTTTCCTGGTAGCTCAGTGGACAGAATACCCCAGTGGGAATTGGGATACCTCGGTTTAATTCTCCACCAGGTGTTTATTTTTTTTTCACAGAGCGTTATGCCTTTCTTCTTAGTATGGATCGTGTGGAGAAATGGCTACATTAAGCATCCTGGAGGAGTATAGGTACATTCAAGCCCCCCCCCCTCATGAGGAGAAGCGTGGGAAAGGTAGCCAGCGAAAATGCTTACCATGTGTGATCTCCCTGCCACTGTGGGCAGTTGGAGCTAACATCTGTTTGAAGGCGACCACCTAAGGTCCTTAAACGACGCTCTAACGATCGAATTACCTACGAGACCCATTTATTTGAAGACTCTAAATTCATCACCGAATTGGATTTGTGTAAAGCGTACTATCAAATACCTCTCGCTAAGGAGTCCAAAAAACTGACGGCTTTTGCGACCGAGAGAGGTCTGTTACAGTTTACCAGGCTACCCTTCGGACTACTTACAGCCGGTAGCAATTATAATAGGATGATGAGGCGAATTATCGCTGGACTAAGTGACGTGTCGTTTTACTTCGACAACGTGTACGTAGCTACCCGTACATGGGAGTCACACTTACACGCCTTACGCTCATTGCTGGAGAAATTGAAGGAGCAAGGTCTAACCGCCGGACCGACCAAGTGTTATTTTGCCTACGAATCCATTGACTACCTGGGATTAAAAATAGGACAAAAACACTTGACTACCCAGCAAGAAAAAGTGGATGCCATAGTCAAGATGCCCCGGCCGAAAACAAAGAAACAACTACGATCGTTTATGGGAGTGGCCTCGTTCTATATGCGTTTTGTACCACACTTCGCTTCCATTGCGGCCCCACTTAATGATTTGTTAAAAAAGAGAGCGTCAGACCCTGTCACGTGGAACCCCCATGCAATAACTCAGTTGGAGGTTCTAAAAGGAAAACTCGTAACTGCGCCCATTCTTCGCTTACCAAATCCCAACAAGATCTTCGGCCTTCGCACGGACGCTAGTCGGGACGGGTTAGGCGGAGTATTGCTTCAATACGAAGATGACGAAACAGCCTATCCCATAGCTTATGTCAGTAGGAAACTGTTGAGTAGAGAAAAAGCCTACGCTACAATCGAAATCGAAGCTTTGGCCATAATATGGTCCATAGGTAAATTCAAATATTATCTAATAGGGCGCGAGTTTAAGTTGGAATGCGACCATAAACTGTTGTCATACTTAGGTAAAAATAAGTGTAAGAATGGAAGACTCCTGAGATGGAGTTTACTCTTAATGGAGTACCAGTACTCCATTCACTATATAAAAGGGTCCAACAATTGTATGGCCGACTCGTTAAGTCGGAACCCTGTCGACGATTAAGGAGCAGCCCAACTATTGTATTATAGCAAAGTTAAGTGTAAATCAGTAGAATTGTAAGTAAGTAGGGGCGAGTAACCCCCTAGTGGTAGGTAAGAAAATCCTAAGTTGTCACAGTAATATAGGAATTAATGTAAGGTCAGGTGAAATGTTATCGAGGCATTCCCGAGTGAACTAGAATTTATTGTATAATATAATGTTCCGTAAGTTACCCATGTATATTATTGTAAGCGTCGGATTGGAACCCCCCCCCCTCCCGTTATTTTCTTAAGGATGGAGTTAAATGTGGAGAAATGGCTACATTAAGCATCCTGGAGGAGTATAGGTACATTCAAGCCCTCCCTCCCTCATGAAGAGAAGCGTGGGAAAGGTAGCCGGCGAAAATGCTTACCATGTGCGATCTCCCCGCTGCTGTGGGCAGTTGGAGCTAACATCTGTTTGAAGGCGACCACCTAAGGTCCTTAAACGACGCTCTAACGATCAAATTACCTACGAGACCCATAAACCCGTGGTTATGGAAAAAAAGCGGTGCGAGTCAGAAGGCACGCCAAGTAGCGGTGCGGTTGCGAGCCTATAATTTGCGAGCTGACTTGGGCACCCCAGTGCCACCTCAGGAATTCTCGCTCTCCCCAGATGCTAACTCACCATTCGCTTCCCCCCTTTTGCCTCTGTGGCCTGGTCACTTCCCCCTTTAGATGGGGCGGCAATCCGCCTATAAATAAGCCCCGCAAAGAAAGAGAAGAGGATTATCAGAAGTCGATACGCCAGAGGTGGATTAGTTCGTGAAGATCGATCCATCGGCTAGACAAGAAGATTATTAGAAGTCGATTCGCCAGAAGAAAGATTAGTTCGTAAAGATCGATCTTTCAGCCAGACAAGAAGATTAAAAGTCGATACGCCTGAAGAAGGGTTAGATCGTGAAGATCGATCCTTCAGCCATACAAGACTATTTCCGTGAGAAACGATAGGATCAGATTGAGAAAATCGATCCCCCCTTTCAGGGCCGTATTAACCTAAATAGTCAAGTTTATATCGGTGCCATACCGAAGAAGCCTTTTCAGTCTGCAAAGAAGTCCGACTGAAGAAAAGCAAAGCCGCTCACACCCGAGTGATTCTCACATCTCAAGCACCGTAAGAGTGAGAGGAGAAGAACCCTGCCCCAACGAGCTCCCGTTTTTTAATTACGTTGAAGAATCAGCCCCCGTCACAGGCGACGAAAATTCCACCAGCGACCACCACACTTCAAAGCGAGAGATAAGTCCTCCAGCGACATCCGGCAATCCCTAATGCCTACCTGTAAGTTAACAATAACATTTATATCTCTATTGCGATAGTAGAAGTTTAGTACGTCCCACGTTTTAAAGGAGAGTAGAAACCATTATTCTTGAACCTAGGTCATATGTGTTTGTAGATGAGAGTACGTTAATTTAATGTTTTATGCTAATCAAATAGGTTCGTGATAAAAATACTAATTAGCAATTGGTATGTTTACTGGAAGCCTACTTGTTTATGTTTTGTCATTGAAAGATCTTTGAGGCCAAAGATATAAATGTGTTTACTGTTGGTTTGTAATATTTAATTTAAAATACATGTTTATTTTGGTAGATTCTGGTGTTTCCTCTTATCCTTATGTGTTTAAAAATAGCTCTTCCTTAAGAACAAAACCACTGAATAGCACTCTTAGAACAAAGCCTACTTCATCATAGAAGTAACTCACGCCCCTTAAAGCATACCGCTACTAAAAGGGTGTCAAAGATGTAGAGGGATCAAAACCAAGGGTCATTCTACGACAGATCGCCTTAATTGACCTGTCATTTGCTCTCGGTCTTTATGTCTTCCACTGTCCCTCTCTGTGGACTTTAAAACTCTGGTTTTAAAGTGAGGTTATAAATAGTAAAGTTACCCTTTTTTAAAGGGGTTAATTCAGAATCTTCAGGGAAAGAATAGAATCCATTAAGGACGGGCTTGATTAGAAGATATATAGAAAATATAAATTGCAGTGTTAATATTTGTTTAGTAAAGATTTCATTTAATTTTCGTAGTATATTTAACTCAAACTAGTATTATGAATGGGTTAGCCTCAACATTTTCGAGTCCTGGTCTACATTGCCCTGCAATGGTTAGTGATTTTTAGACAAATGGTTACAAACGTTATAACGGCCAACACCTACCTATCCGAGGTTCCTCTGAACCCTACACTCTAGCTCTGTCTAGGTCTCCCGCCAGCGCCTGAGCGCGTTTGTCTTAATTGGGTTTTACTTTGTTTTGTGTGGGTTATTATGTTTTTTTTTTTATTTTAGCGTTTTTTAATTGCTAAAATAGCCCAAGAATATGCTAAACTTTAATATCGGCTATGTCCTTGACGGCAGTCGCCAAGTGGTTCTACTTTAAATAAAAAAAAAACCCTCTGACTCTGTCCCACTCTTGAATGTTCCTCTTCGTCGTGATTTTTCTATATTTACCCCGAAAATGTGGAAAGAACTCTTTGCCGTGTTACGCTCATCACCCCCCTCCCCCACCTGCCTTGCTGCCTTCAAGCGTGCCTTGAAGATTGACTTATAGCGAGCCATACAAAAACCCCATATTATTATTATTACTACTACTATTATTATTATTGCTATTATTGCTATTACTAATAATATTATCATTAGTACTATTATTATTACTACTACTAATACTATTATTATTGCTATTATTATCACAACTAATGCTATTAATATCACTACTACTATTATTATCATTGCTATTATTATGACTAGTACTGCTTTTATTATAATTATAATTTTTTAAGTAATATCAGCTTGGATATTATTCTTTTTTTTAACTTTCGGTTTTTTGTATTTTAAATCTGGGGTTTAATAGGAAATGAACAGAAGGCTTTAATTTTGTACCTTATGTTTAATCTAAACTTTCATCCTAAACTTCTGACGTCGTCAAAGAATTATTTATTAATCAGTTTTTGTCGCGTGCAACCACTAATGATTATTTGCCCCCTCCCCCCTTTTTTTGTTTTGTGGCGAAGATATTTGCACCCCTCAGCCAACCGCCATCGTTTCCCAAACGACCTTGGTGGGGACCAACCATGGCAGAGAACTTGATTTTATAACGTCCTACCTGCGAGTATATATAGCCGATTTAATAGTAGCTTGGTCGGTTTTGACATTTAACTTTAAGATTCGTGGTTCTCTATGATTTGTGAACTACCTAATGTATGAATTTGTACAGGATTCTCCAAGACACAAAATTGATATTTCAGATTGTCGTTGGTGAGACACTTTTCTTTTGAAATGGCGGAGTAATTTGAATGAAGTTCTTATTAAGGAATCCTTTCTCGATTCTCTGTCATCTGTCGGCTGGAATTCGTGGAAGACCTAATAGGTGAAACAGGAAGAAGTATCTAGGGAGCATAAGGATTGATATCCCACTGAATTATTCCGTTGGCAATATACATACTTTATCTTTTATTAAAACCAAGAATTTTAATAAAAAAAAATGGAAGTTCGAAACAAAAGTGATCAAAGAATTTTTAAAATCTGCTAGATTGCATTTTTTTCTCATTTTACTCTTGAAAGATGTCTTCGTCATAAGTCCCACCCTCCCTCCCTCAGCGGCCAAAATATTTATGTCAGTGAAATGGGCGGCTCACTATCCCAACGCATCTCCGAACACCGCGTTGACCTTCGCTGTGAAAATGAACTCTCGAGCGTTGCAAACCACTCTATAATTTTAAACCACGTCATCGACTTCGATAAATCGAAACTTATCTTTGGATTCGATTGGACCATCAAAAGAAATATAGTTGAAGCAGCTCTCATCCGAGAAGTCCCTAATTTTAACTATTCTGAAGGAAATTTCCGTCCTAGTCCCTACCTCCAAAACTTCTTTGTTTAGTAGATAGCGACCAAATTAGAATTCTGCGACCCACCTGATTAACATTGCCCATCCTTTCCATTGCTGGTTTTGTCAACAATTTTTATATTGAATATTTAATTTTTAGTTTTAATTTGTCTTGTCACTAACAACACCTCTGCTGTATACTTTTTAGTCGCGTGCGACTCTATATCTCGCTATCTTGGTCCCCGTTTTGCTTCCTTTGCGGGGGGGGGGTAATAACATTGTAACTATTATGCAGATTCTAACTAAGTTTGAATCCATTATGTTGTTTTACATTCTCTTTCGAATGATATAATTTGCAAGGTCCTCCCAAGGTTAGTCCTGGAATTATTGAAAGTTTTGAAGGTCGTAAGGTCATAAATCAGAATAATGAGAACACGCGACTCTGGTCAGCAGACCTTGTGTTTTATTTTTCCCTCTCTCATTCCGAAACTTGTCTCCTAAGTAAAGAATTATCCAGTTTAATATATTTTAACTCGGGAATTTTTCGGGATATTTTTTTTCGTTAAAAACAAATTGTATGTACAAATTGATCAAGAGCAAAGTTCATGATATGGATATACTCGTGGCCAAAGGTTTTGACATTAGGTTATCGATAAGAGTATATTTTAACTTTATATATATATATATATATATATATATATATATATATATATATATATATATATATATATATATATATATATATATATATATATATATAATGGTGAAGTTCATAAATTTGTTAACAATTCAGGCGTCTGTTTTAGTTTTCGTTTTGTTTTTGGGGGGGATGGGGCGGAAGGTTCGTATATTCGAAGGTTTTATCGGCTATTTCTTTTAATTTTAATCTTAAGCAGGAGGGAATAGCTACTGGCCGTTAAAAACGATTAAAGTCAAATGAAATTATTAGAGCAAATTTAGATGGGGGGAAAAAGTCGTAAAGTTTGTTTTTCCGTATTTCAAAAAGATAAAAAAATTCTTGCCTTTAGGCTTAGATATAAAAGACATCGATGTAAAAAGAAAGATAGACCAAGAGTAAATTATTAATAGATATGTACTGGAAATCTTTTAATTTTTTTAGACCAAAACCCAGTAACCAGAGTCGGATAGGCCGTAAAGCGGCTCTTCTTATCATCATCATCATCGTCGTCATCATCACTAACTATAATTTAAGAAGAGGCTTTTTTGAGTATTTGAATAATAATTTCATCTTAGTTTGGTTATGACTAATGTTTTTTATCAGTTATTTCTAATAATTCTTTTATAATATCAAAAAACAAAATGGTGAAGTTCAGAAATAAATATAAGTATCGAAATTTTGTGAATTTTTTAAAACCCAAAGAATTACAAATGGTGAAGTTCAGAAAATTAATTTTTATATATCTTCTTCCATAACTATATTTTAGCAACGTGATATTTTGAAAGGGGGAAAATTGTTTAGAGTTCCTTTTTAAAATTATTATAATTGGCGAAGTTCAGAAAATTTATAAAAATTTAACCATGGCTGATTTTTTTAGATTTTAAATCTTAATCTTAGTAGCGAAGCGCAAGCTCCCCCTCAGTGGCGAATCCATTGTCTGGTATAATTATATATTTTTTTATACAAAAAAAAACCCCTCCAAACTGCGTCTTCCTACTCATATTTTTTTAAATTCTATTTTCCGTTAAAATGAGCGGGAAAGCTGGGACATATTCCCTTTCTGATATCATTCGAGATGCCTTTTCGATAAAACCTTGTAAAATATTTATTTTCCAAGAAATATAAAATCAACAACAAATTTCAATTGCATTCCTTGAATTCTTTTTGTTTATGATTCGAGGAATATTTTCCAACTATTGGACATCAAGCAAAATATTACTCATACTTTATCTAAATTTATGCTATTCCGGTACTTGTTACGCTAAAATGCATTTTTATAAGAAATATAGATTTTCCTTCATAAGTTTAATAAATTAAATTTCGCTTCACGTTTGTTTTTTTAATATTCATGCCCTAGGCAATTCGTAACTATATTCCTTTATTAAAAGACAAGCCGGTGTTCTCTTCCTTAACAGGAAGAGCTTGGTTACACAGGCACCCCTGCGGGGGTGTGGCCTACGGCCTTATTTGCTAATCTTAACCGCCTTTTTTAATCCCCTTTATAGACTCTTTATTTTAACACCCTGAACACCCTTTTCTTCTTCTTCATCTTCTTCTTCTCCTTCTTCTTCTTCTTAGGTCTGTATCCTACGGCCTATCATGATTCTTTTTTCTTTTCTCCATCTAAATTTGCTATAATAATTTCCATACCAAAATTTTAATAAATTTTCCCAACTTCACCATTTGTAATTCTTTTAGTTTTAAAAAGGTCACAAAAATTCGATACTTATATTTATTTCTGAACTTTACCATTTTATTTTTTTTTATATTATAAAGGAATTATTAGAAATAACTGATAAAAAAATTAAATCTACTTAGGTGACAACCGAACTAAAAGAAAAAATCTTATTCAAACCTTCAAAAAATCTCGTTCTTAAAATATAGGGTTATGGAAAAGAAGTTTATGAAGTTATATTCGTTCAACTAACACTTGGGATCAATTCAATATAAGTCACTTCAGGTGCTTTACCTTGAATTGTCCATAAATGAACGAGGTAGTTATTCTTAAATTGAGGCACCAGGTACCTATTCTGGAATCGAATGATAAGGGATTCACATACGAGACAGTAAATCATTTATTGCATTTTATTGATAGAAATACAAGGTGTTGTTCATGCACAAAAAAAATATAATTTTATTGAAACAAATAAAAACGAAAAAATAAAACGATGAGTAGTTGCAAACACATCTATTACATACATATTCTTGCAATTTATGTTGCAGAACAGGTTTTCATCAAACCAATTTCAGAGCTTATGTAATAACATTATTCTGACCTAAGCTAACCTAACTTTGGTTAGGTTAGGTAAAGCTAGGTTATATTAGGGTCGAAAAAAACTGGATGCCTCATCTTTACTAGATCTTTTTTATTTTTCATTACCAGATATCTTTTGAGTTGCATACAGTACATCATAGCCTCCTAATTTAAGTGCCTTATCTTGAATTGATCCAATATTTGTAACATAATCATATTATCCATACTGAATATGAACTATTAAGATAACTTTCTTGGAAACGGCTTAGCTAAGTGGAAACACCGCTTCAGATTCCTGAGAAATTAGGCCACATTCGATGTGGTAAGATTTTGGATCAGGTCCAGATTCGACTCTGATCCCACGTGAAACTGTAAGTCCCCATTAAAAAATAAAATGTCTCCAAAATAATGGAGGTCGGTGATAAAACGGGCAAAATTATTTTTTATTCATCTACATAGCTTTAGAATAGGTTTACCCAACAATAAGAGCCAATCCAGTACTAAGCCTAGCCTTGAGACAAAACATCAAATCTGACCTTGAACCAAACTTACAACTATATCAACCCAGCTTAAAGTACTCTTAACATCAATATACATATAAGAATATAGATTCTATATATTCTCATAAAATCAAAGGTTAATACCATGCATTGTTTAGTTAGGACTCAAACTATAAATGTCTGTCATTGTGGACTAATAAACCTAAAGAAGGAGTGGCTTAGGCAACGGAATAAGCTCCTCCCACTATTGATTTCAAACTGACCAAGGGGACCTTCGTTATACATGGGTAAAGAGGAATAATTACCTTAAAAACCGTAAAAAAAAAAACCCAACCTCACTTCTTAAAATACCAACAGTCATTAGTAAAATTTAATTCAATTTTATTAAATTAAAAAAAGGAGAACCTGTTTTTTAAATGGGTGGCGAAATCTAATGGATGGCGGGAAACTAGGAGAAGGGTAGATTAGGCAAACAAAGAGTACTTGATAATCAACAGATAACTTCTAAGAAAGATCAAAAGCGGGGGAAATTTTACAAGACTAATTTGGAAATTGTTTTACTATTTAATTCAGTCATTACACATTTATTACCCTGGTGATATCAGTTGATTTAAATTAATAACTTCGAGGTGTTCAGTGGGAAATTTTGCTATTTATTTTAAATAAAATGCCTAAACCAATGGAGGCATTTCCGCTTGAAAAATATACAGGGTGGTCCGAAAGTCTTTACACCATCTACCGAAATGTAATAATGAACAATCAATTATAGGGTGTCCCACCAAAAATGTATACACACTTTAAATAATTGTAAAGTAGGCGTTTATTAAAATACATTTTATTTTCAAAATTTACAATTTTTAAGGTATGTATACATTTTGGGGGGAGTACCCGGTATATGTACTGGTTTTAGTGTATTGACTTTCATTGACACTGTCACACTGAGAAGGTTTGTATTCTTGGCAGAATGCACACGATCATGTGCACATACACTTGCAATCAGCCTCACTTCCAGACTGTAGGAGCTCGCTTCAGTTATCTGAAATAGAAAATGAAAACAATATTTAAAAAAATAAAAAACAAGATTAACAGAGGGTGACAAGATTTTGGTCATCTAAAATATAAAATTAAAACAATTTTTGATATAGAAAATCAAAGCAATATTAAGATAGTGTGACAGGATTTTTGGTCATCTAAAATATATAATTAAATCAATATTTGAAATAGAAAATTAAAACAATATTTTTACAGGGTGTAGCAAGATTTGTGGTCATCTAAAATATAAAGTTAAAACAATATTTACATGGGTGAAAAGATTTTTAGTCATATAAAATATAAAATTAGAACAATAGTTACAATGGTGAAAAGATTTTTGGTCATCTAATCCTAAAGTATAAAATTTAAAACACCATTTGAAATAGAAAATTAAAACAATATTAACGGGAGTGACAACATTTTTGATCTTCTAAAATATAAAATTAAGATAATATTTGAAATAGAAAATTAAAATAATATTAACGGGAGTGAAAAGAATTTTGGTTATCTCAAATCTAAAATTAAAACAATATTTTAATTATAAAATTAAAACATAATTAACAACGGTTGACAAGACTTTCGGACCACCCTCTACTAGCATGAGATCATTTTGGCTATAATTTAATTGCGGTTCTCGACAATACACTTAAGAGTTTTCTGTGGAAATTTGTTGCTTTCTAAATTAGGTTTGTTAGTGGTTTGCGTTTGTTTATTATATTTGATGGTTGTGAGTTATATGACGATAGTGTTAGGTCAGGTGGATTGGGTTGGTATGTCTTCATTTCATGGTTGAGTTTTTAGGTCAGGTTATTTGGGTTTATTAGTTTCATCAGACGATTATGAGTTGGTTCTGTTTTGATTCTTAGATTTGTTTGGGTGTGGTTGTTTTTGTATGATGTTTATGATTATTTCTTTCTTCATATCTTTTGGGGTTATTTTTTTTATTTAACTTCACCCTAACCTAACCTGCTTCATTAACTCTACCGGATAAGATGATAAACTAAATCCATTTCTATATATCCCAGCAACTTCATTTTCTAGGCTATAGTGGTTTCCCCCCCTCCTACAGAAACAAACAATCTGTTCTTTTTTACATAGATATAATTATTATCATTTACGGTCATCACTCGCGTCTACCACCATACTCCCACCATTCGATTTCATCCTCCTACCTTTTGCGAGGTCGTCATCTGGCTGTCTTTACGTACGAATTCCTAATTACACGTGTCAAGAATAGCGAACCCCAAATTACTCATGTCAAGAATAGCGAACCCCAAATTACTCATGTCAAGAATAGCGACCCCAAAATTACTCGTGTCAAGAATAGCGACCCCAAAATTACTCGTGTCAAGAATAGCGACACCAAAATTACTCGTGTCAAGAATAGCGACCCCAAAATTACTCGTGTCAAGAATAGCGACCCCAAAATTACTCGTGTCAAGAATAGCGACCCCCCAATTACTCGTGTCAAGAATAGCAAACCCAAAATTACTCGTGTCAAGAATAGCGAACCCCAAATTACTCATGTCAAGAATAGCGACCCCAAAATTACTCGTGTCAATAATAGCGACCCCAGAATTACTCGTGTCAAGAATAGCGACCCCAAGATTACTCGTGTCAAGAATAACGACCCTAAAATTACTCGTGTCAAGAATAGCGACCACAAATTTACTCGTGTCAAGAATAGCGACCCCAAAATTACTCGTGTCAAGAATAGTGAACTCCAAATTACTCGTGTCAAGAATAGCGACCCAAAATTACTCGTGTCAAGAATAGCGACCCCAAAATTACTCGTGTCAAGAATAGCGACCCAAAATTACTCGTGTCAAGAATAGCGAACCCCAAATTACTCGTGTCAAGAATAGCGACCCAAAATTACTCGTGTCAAGAATAGCGATCCCAAAAATACTCGTGTCAAGAATAGCGACCCCAAAATTACTCTTGTCAAAAATAGCGACCCCAAAATTACTCGTGTCAAGAATAGAGACCCCAAAATTACTCGTGTCAAAAAAGCGACCCCAAAATTACTCGTGTCTAGAATAGCGACCCCAAAATTACTCGTGTCAAAAAAGCGACCCCAAAATTACTCGTGTCTAGAATAGCGACCCCAAAATTACTCGTGTGAAGAATAGCGAACCCCAAATTGCTCATGTCAAGAATAGCGACCCCAAAATTACTCGTGTGAAGAATAGCGAACCCCAAATTACTCGTCAAGAATAGCGACCCCAAGATTACTCGTGTCAAGAATAGCGACCGCAAAATTACTCGTGTCAAGAATAGCGAACCCCAAATTACTCATGTCAAGAATAGCGAACCTCAAATTACTCATGTCAAGAATAGTGACCCCCAAATTACTCGTGTCAAGAATAGCGAACCCCAAATTACTCATGTCAACAATAGCGAACCCTAAATTACTCATGTCAAGAATAGCGACCCCAAAATTACTCGTGTCAAGAATAGCGACCCCAAAATTACTCGTGTCAAGAATAGCGACCCCAAAATTACTCATGCCAAGGATAGCGAACAACAAATGTAGCCACTAACCATTTTAAGATGCCTCCAAATTTGAGCTGACCTCTTGTATATCCCCCCACCCCCACCTTCTCCCACCGCATTTTTGCAGGTGCCCTTTTTTCAAGAAAGATGTGCTACCTTAGAGTCGCTTACCTAGTAGTCTCTGCTACGGTAGGCCCCACTTAAAATTTAGGTAAATTGTTCGACCTTAAAATACCATTTAATACAATTTAAATGTATTGTCATTGCATTACCATTTTCGCATTAATTACATTAAATAAATAAGAAATATCTTCATGTACAAGAGCCTTTCTAGAATTATAATCGTGTCACAACTTGGTGGTGGCCAAGCCTTGTCGTTTAAGCGGCCATTGTTGGAGTCATCGGCCACAGATTTGTGTCGATCTCAGAAACGCGGTGGGTTGAGAGAGGCGAATTCCGGGTCGAAATGTCACCTGACCAAGAGGCTCGAACTGGTCTAAAGGCTAGAGACCACTTCACTCTAATGGACTGCGTTAGGAGGATCTGGCTTCATTATAGAATAAGGCAAAGAAAGAAAGGGCAAGTGAATTACCTGCCTTTTCCTGCGCCCCATGTTCCCCCTCCCCCCCGCTGGTTACCTGTCTTCCACAATTTTTTACCTCTCCTTACTTCACCCTTTTTCAGTTTCCTTTAGTTCATTGCCTTTTTTTCGCTTAATTCTCTTGTTCTGCGAAATAGTTTAACACCCTCCTTCACCCGTAGTCGTGTTTATTCACACGATGAAAAGAATAAGAGGAGAAAAAAATATACAAAGAAATAAAGATAAAAAAAATTAAAAACAGTATTAGCAAAATGATAGGCTTCAAAATGAATGCCTAAGTAAACATCTGGCATAAGTGTTGGCGCCGGGAGGGGGCATTGACGCCTCCAGCAACAAATGTATGTAAAGTACGGGTACTCAAAGGCACAAATCCTACCCCTCATTATAATAGTATGTTTAACGATACTTGACCGCGATTTATTTATTTTAGAACGTTTAACGCCCTCTTTCTCCGTTTGCTGGGTCTATGCAGGCGAGTAAAATATAAGGGTTGATTTAAAAGAGAAGCAAAGTACGTATGATTTCCAGCTGTGAGGATTTATGTGTTAATTTAAACAGGTTGGCACCGTGCCAAGAAATTTTGGCATAGGCGCTGTGTTGCCCCGGTCCTTTTTACTTCTTAGCAACAGAGGTTGCCAAGTTCAGAGAAAGGCCGGATCCTGGAAGCAGCTGCGTGATTTATTTCCCAGCGCCGTTTTTTTATGACTTTATGGGACAAAAGCGGAAAAGGTACACGAGAGTTGGGCACACACTCTACCACATTAACTGGAGTTTGTTTTTGTTTTGTGTTTTGTCCACACATTTTGATTCATTTTCCCGCCCCCACCTGTTTCGTCATGAACGTCTGTTCGAAAGGGTGGATACACATAAGAGACCTGTAATAGCAAAGAAAGGGACAACTGAGTTCCAGCACCGTTTGTAACAAAAGGATTTTGAATAGTTCTGAGTGAATGGATGAAGAACTCGTCTTTATGGCTTATTTGGTCAAAGTTCCTTTGACCAAACCCCTTTAAAATTTGGCTGGCACCAGTCTAGAATATTTTAAAGCTACGGGTGAGGTTGATTCACCTTGTTGAAGGGTTATACCGGCATTTCCTAGAGTGTCATCCACCCAGGGGAGGACATTCTCCTTCAACATTTTCAAATAAACATGTTGATTGATCTTTACCCCCTTCTTCAATGAAGATGAGAGGTGATTATTGGCCCGTTGATTTTGCGCCGGCTCACACCATTACCGAAGCTGCTCCTATCTCTTGAAAGATTTTTTCTGTTCAACTGGAATTTCAAATTTATTTTTATATATCTTCTTCTTCTTCTCTAACTCTATATTTTAGCAACGTGATATTTCGAAAGGGGGGAAATTTAGTTTAGAGTTCGTCTTTAAAATTATTATAATTGGCGAAGTTCAGAAAATTTTTAAATATTTAACCATGGCTGTTTTTTTTAAAGATTTTAAATTTTAATCTTAGCAGCGAAGCGCAAGCTCTCCCGTAGGGAGGAGGGGGGGAAGCCTTGCCTGGTATTGCTGATAATGATAACAATAATAAAACTAATAATCGTTTGAGCAGCAAACTAAGGCGTAAATACGACATTCTTTTGTCCTTTCAGCCTCTTATCTTTTTTTTTCCGGAGGGCCAGTCAAGTGACGTAGGCGACCATGGATCTCCATCTCCCCCTGTCGTCCGTCAGTCTTATCAGAGCCACAGATTTCGTCCATCGCTAAGGCTTTGAAGAATCGTGTCCATACAGTTGCTTGATAACATACGGGTGTTACCTGCGGTCCATAACAATCCCGACCAGAGGAAGTAGCATCTGCATTAGCATAGCTCTTATTCCCGCCGTTAGCGTTATTCTGTGGTTGATTTAGATTCATGGTTTTACTTGGGTGTTACGTGGTCAGGTCCCCAGTTCTCTTCCATGGCTTTGGTCCACAGTCTCTTATTCAGTATATACGAGATAGCCGCGATTTATCAGGGTTTCCCATCCGCTACCTGGGGGACGCACCTGCTAGGAGTTTTCTCTCCCTCAGAGTCGCACAGTTACGTCGAATAATTAAGACCAAAGTTTTCTCAGTTCATAGCCTCTTATCACTTGCGGTAAAATTCCTCAGCGAATTCCTAGCAACTGACTCTCAATAATGGTCAAAACACTGTCTGTTCGATTTTTAAAAGGTTCTCTATTGCCTCTTCCTTGGATGGATGGATGTATTGATGCCCGTCTCCTCTGCCTTGAAAATTAGTACTTTTATGCAAGATAAATATCATTATTGGTTCAATGTTATTGTCTACATCGGACTTCTCTTATTACTATGCGATACGTACATCTGAGTCATCAGGTTTTATGTGTGAACGTCCCCCGGTAGGTCCCTATAGTTTGTTTATTGTCTGTTCTCGGTCTTTTCCCGTCAGGATGTCTCGATAAATGAAGGCCGATATTCAATGCATTTTTCTCTTCTTGTCCGAATGTGTCTCACTCTGACCCTCTTGGTGGGCAGATCTATTTACGCCCTAGTAATATATTTGTAGGACTGACGCCATCAACCCAGGTAATATTGAAACAATGGCGTCATTAAACCGGGTATGGTGGGGCAATGACGTCACCAAGCCGGGTAAGATTGAGACAATGACGTTATCAACCCGGGTAATATTTAAACAATGACGTCATCAAGCCGGGTAGGATTGAGACAATAACGTTATCAACCCAGGTAGTATTTAAACAATGGCGTCATCAACCCGGGTAGTATTGAGACAATGGCGTCATCAATCCGAGTAGTGTTAAAACAATGACGTCATCAACCCGGGTAGTATTGGGTCAATTACGTCATCAAGCCGGGTAATATTTAAACAATGACGTCATCAAGCCGGGTAGGATTGAGACAATAACGTTATCAACCCAGGTAGTATTTAAACAATGGTGTCATCCATCCGTGTAGTATTGGGACAATGACGTCATCAAGCAGGGTAAGCTTGCGATAATGACTTCATCAACCCGCGTAGTTTTGAGACATTATCTTGGCCCTAACCCCAACCAATGACAAATATCCCCCCCCCTCTCCCTCCCGCGAGTGTAAGCTATAGCATAGGCGATCATTCTGCAAGCAAACACTTTCTGGAGGATTGCCCCCAACGTTCGCAGGTTGATCGTTGGCTATACACCTTCCCTACATTTCCAATGCCTTATCTTCACTATACGAGTCTCTCTGTAGGAAGTTTCTGAAGGAAAGGCCCTCCTTGGTTTTTGCTTTTTTTTATTAATTATCGGGTCATCCCATAAGTAATGTCCGAATTCGGGATAAGAATAAAATGTCGCTGAATTTAATGCTTTAAATTAATTTATCCTTTAACGAAATCTAAATAATTAACAATGACGTTCCAAAGATTCAAAACCTGTAGTCTCACTTCTACAGTCTTTGGGTTGGTAAGGAAATAATGTAAGGGGGTAGTTTCTATTTTATGTTGTGAGGATTATTCCATCAAGTTGACTCTCTCCAAAATTCGGAAAAGTTGGTAATCAGATGGAGCAAAGACGAGGTAATCAGATGGGAAAAAGCCGAGAGCAATTAGTGAGGGTGTGGGCGTTTTACCCTGACGAGAACTTCAATCTTGACAGTAGTGATATTTGCTGGATCCAGCCCTGCATTGTAAGGATGGGAGAAAACACGCCTTTGCCACAAAGGAAATTCTCTTTTTCTTTAAACAATCTAATTAATGACATTAGGTTTCTGTTGTACGAGTAATAGTTTAACTCGTAGCAACCTAAAGCGGATCATACCAAACATAAGTCAACCAAACACCAAAACTTTCCTTGGATGGAGGTTCCTTCTGGGTTGGGTTTTATAGCATTACCGAAGATTATCCATTTTTCAGCCCCAGGCACGAGTGTAATAAAGAAGATGCAGAGAAGTGCAGATGCCTCCTCTTGCTTACAAGGTGATGCAGATGACGGTAAACGGTTGAATGGGGGATTTTTCAGTTTGGTGGGTAATTCTTCAACCATAACAACACAATCTTGAGTAAGCCCACGCAAATCTAGTGATATCAGATTTTGGAAATTACTTATGAAATAACCAGATAAAAATAACAATCGACCAATCTTATTTCGCTTCGATGGCCAGTTCTTTCCACGATGTGGTCGTGAATATTCAGCATTTATCTATACATAGTTCGACTATCGATTGAAGGTAGTGAATGGTCAATATTTATCTATTACATAGTCAGTTTGTCTATTGGCAGTCGTGAATGGTCAGTATTTATCTATTACATAGTCAGTTTGTCTATTGGCATTCGTGAATGGTCAGTATTTGTCTATTACATAGTCAGGCTGTCTATTAAGGTCGTGAATGGTCAGTATTTGTCTATTACAGAGTCGTGATTCAGTCTTGTTCGAGAATAGGTTATGGAAATTTGATTCCTTCCCTAAGCCGTCCAATCATTTAATGGAAGCGCGCTCGATCCTCTTTTATCCCGGATTTGAGAGGTGGATATAATTACAAATGGCGAGGTTACCACTCTTAAAGAAAATGAGTTGAAGAGACTAGGGCTTATCTTTCTTTTACTCCCCCCCCTTCCCCCCGCACACACACATTTTCCCTTCTCGTGGATTCGATATCATTATTTGCTTATCGATTCATGTAAATTACACTCAGGAAAAGAAAATACACGAAGGAACACGAAATCTTTTTTTTCCTGCAAGTAATTTACATTCTTGATCTCACTAAATCAATGTCAGCTTCTTATCATTATCTATTTAAAATAAAAAATCCAAACACCATCGAAAGCATCTTAATACGCCCGAATAGTCAAAATAGGAGATTTTGAGATGTTGAACTCGAGGAACTCTACTGAGGCTGCCCAACACCCATTCAGAGGCGCTTTGAAGATAATGAACATATACAATCGTTGATTATCATCTTCCATCGTAGTCGCGCGCCCGTCAAAGACCTCTTCAAGATCCGAGCTCCTTTGGAGACCCGAACGCGTTGATGCAAGTGGAGCAGAATCAAGTCACCACCGAGTGGGCGAACGACTCTTTCCCCTCTCCTATATCCCTCTCTTCTCCCCCTGTCCTCTCCATCCTTTCTTATTCCCTCACTTTCACCCCTCTCCCTCTAATTTTCCCTTCTCTTCTATTCACCCCCACCCTCTTCTAGCTTCCTATGCTCGATATTTTCCCTTTCTCTCCTCTCTCTCATATCCTCTAATTTCCCCTTTATCATACCATCTACTTCTTCTCTCCCTCTCCTCTATTTTGTTCCCTCTGCATCCCCTCCCCCTCCCTATAACTGAGTCTACCAGTTAGAGAGCACCACCTCACCCACTACTTAAATCTATAGGGAGTGGCAGTGTGTGTGTGTGTGTGTGTGTGTGTGTGTGTGTGTGTGTGTGTGTGTGTGTGTGTGTGTGTCTCTCTCTCTCTCTCTCTCTCTCTGGCAACTCCTCGTCAGGCTTTCGTCCAGGCAAAGAACCACTTGCAACCACTGATCGAGGAATAGGCGAAAGGGGGGGGGGGGTAGGAGATGGCTGAAACCACAGATAGAGGGAAGAGTGAGGGGTAAAGGGTAAAGTGACTGGAAGGAACGCGATCGACACCACCTGACCTAGAATTTCTAAATTTTTAGAATGTTCTACCCGAACAGGTCTTAATTGCAACTATAAATAGTTGTAAAAACGGACAGGATGACTATTTCATTTGGGTAAATAATCGTTAGTTCTCTGTGGTGGAGGAAGAGGAATATAAACCCGTGTTCTCAGCTCGCCTAGTACAAGCAGCGAAATGTCTGTTTCCGCGCCTATACTTAAAATAGGCAGAGATGGTGAGTTACAACTCCCATATCTATAATAATCCCATGAGTATGATAACAGATTTGGAGTCTCGTCTATCCATGACCAACTACTAAATGACACTAAACTTACGTAGGCATGGTTTTCCCCTTCGTATTTGAGAGCACACGGTCCCGGCCGTATGTACCAACTATCTCAGTTGGAGCCTAAGTTCCAATCCCTCGATTTAAAGAGTTCTAATCCACTCCTCTTTCTTTCAGATAAAGATCACGGGGCAGGTCTCCTTCCAAACGTACATCCACAACAGCATAGATATAAGTAAGTAATACCACACACTTTTCATTGGGGGGGGGGGAGCTAATTAATTCCTTTCAATCGTTAGAAATAATGCCTCAAATCCATTGCCGCGTCTCCTGATATGCAATTAACGTGTGGACACACATTTGCGTCCACGGCACACGCGAGATCAAACTAGTTTGTTTTTGTTTTGTTTAATAATTAATTAAAAGGTATTGTTTATCTTTCCTATCACTGATTTTCTTGTCATTAATTATTTGATTTTCTGCTTTCTGTGAGAAAATTCACCAGCACATTCAAACTTTCACCCTTACTCGCTGGGTGACGTCATTTACTTGCATACTTCCCGTCTCAACTTTAAACAGTTATGTGTCCATATTTCTCCCATGTAAAATCTCATCTTTTACACTGTGATTCTTCCACTCACCCATCCGGGAAGGGGGAGGGGGGGGGGGATGGCGCTCGTGTAGGAGCGGTATGTCTTCTCGCTCCTAGAGCCGCCGGCAGTCTTAAACTAGGTTGAGACTACCCGAGCTTTATTATGTAGTTATTTCCAATATAGTAGGTTTAAATCACGTTCTTCGCAAACTTCTTCTCACATATTTTCTTGGCCGGCAACTAATGTCGCAGGCGAGTCGGCGATCAGCTATCGTCCATTCATACCTGGTTGGGTTGATTAGATGGTGGCTCACCCCTCCATCCTGACACTGGTTGGGGTGTCGGTCTTTAACATTCATTATCACCACTTTCGACCTCCTACCCCCCCCCCATCTTATCTTTCTTTACGTAACCACGAGTAGATGTGAGATGTAGGATGGGAGCCCTTGCTGCAGATGACATCCTTAGCCGCTTCTCCTACTTTCAGACAGCCTGTATTTCTCCCCTACTTCGTCGCTTTTCATACAACCTCTCCCACAATTTTCTCTGGTCAGCCTCTAATTTCACAGGGTAAATGCTGACCTTCTTCTCAGCCAACTGTCCCGGATCAAGGGGGCAGGGGACAATGTTCCCTAACCCCTGAGCTCCGGTTCGGAATGGTGGGTTTTTAACAACCTGCTTCATCCCACCCATCACTTTTTCACGTCCCCTTTCCTTCTCACTTCACAATTTATTTTTTTACGCTCTGTCCAAGGTGGAGCCGCCATGCCGAGGGACTGCCAGCCCACTAGGCAGGAGGGGTAGTCCTGAATGCCGGCATCTGGCTCTGCCAGGCCTGTACGCACCCCTTGCAAGGGTGCGTGCACCTGAATCCGCCACTATGCAAGGTCCTCCTCAAACGGCCTGGGTTTCCAAAGCAGTAAAAGGAGGGGAGGGATCTGCGCCGACCGGTGCCCCTGCGACTGCCAGGACCTTCACCAGCTCGGAGAAGGACCTGGATGAGGCCGTTCCATCTGGCCTGGGGGCTCATGCCGGTGGAGGGGAAAAGCAGGTTCATTCTTCGCCCTCCTCTCCTAAAAAGAAAAAAATAAGAAAAAGATTATGAAGACTCGGGGCTACTCTCCGTCCGCGGGGGCTGCGGGGACGGATGGGTCTGCTGCCACTTCGGTAAGCGACCAAGCCAAAGATCGGCACATCCGGCCCCTTCTGCCCCCCACCCCGGGTGCGGAGATCCTGACTATGACTAAGACCAAAAGTGCGCAGGGCGGAGCCTCGATAACATCGGTGCCCCTGATTCAGAGGTTACCTGGCGTTTTCGAGCCCGCTGGCTTCAAACGCTTCCTCGTTATTCGCTCCAATGATAACAGCATGTTGGGCAAGGGCAACATGATCCATCAGAGGAGAGCATTAGCTAGTGTAATTAGTAGAGAGCCGAAGGTGACCCGTTTCTCGGACGGTAGCCTTCTGGCAAATGCAGCGGATCTCACTGAGGCGGCCAAGATATGTACTCTTCGGACACTTGGGGGAACCCCGGTGAGTGTGACGCCGCACTCTACCATGAACTTTGTGAAAGGAGTGGTTTATGCGAGGGAACTCGTTGACTACTCCATAGAGGAGATCACCTTAGAGCTAGCCGACCATGGGGCGGTCAAGGTCGAACGTGTGATGACAAAACAGGGAGGGGCCTCGAGTCCCCTGGTAAAGCTGGTGGCACAAAGGGTTCAACCCAGCCCCGGTTAAAACCAGGGCTCTCCCCCCTTCCCCTAGCGTGACCGTTTCCCGTAAGGCGAAATGGCCACGCGTCTCCACCGGGTCGTTAGACTCACAGGAGGCAACACACCTGAAGTTGGTCGCCAGGCCATCTTCCGGGGTTCCTAAAGCTGTCCCACGAAAGGAGGACAGCAACGAAGGTGGTTCCTCGAAAAGATGGCTCCCTGCCTCCGAAGCCGCAACGTCGCCTAAGGTTTCGAGGCGGAGGGAGGAAAAGTATCGCATGGCGAGCCCAACCTCCTCCAATAAGTCCTCGAAGGCGACAGCGCCTTGTCCGGCCAGCAGCGCCCGGGGTTCTGCCTACGGGAAGCGTACGGCAATTCCCGTGACGTCTTCTGTTAGAAGAGGGCCCCCGCGTCTCCTTCGAACTAGGCCTGGAGGGCATATTCCTTCAATGGAATTACTGTGGAGTCCGGGCCAACTGGGAGGAGCTGCGGAGGCTCGTCTCTTCCCGTTCCCTGTTAGCTATTTTTCTGCAGGAGACCATGCTAGGCGCGTGCCCCCTACCCAACTTCCCAGGGTATAAGGGTTTTGCGACCCCACCACCACGAGATGCGGGCTGGGCTGGAGGATGCGCGGTTTACACCCGGCATGATGTCTCCGTTCTTCTTTTCACTTTGGATACCTCCTTTCAGGCAGTGGCTGTGCAGCTTCACCTGGATAAGAGGTATACTATCATTTCTGCTTACATTCTACCGCCAGCTGACTTCGACGCAGGGGACTTCCGTCGTGTCCTGGCCCGGTTGCTGAGGCCCTTTCTCTTGCTTGGAGATCTGAACGGCAGGCATCCTCTCTGGGGAGATTACTCAATAAATCCGAGGGGACAAGTCTTTGCCGATCTAATCGAAGAGCTTGAGATAGGTGTCCTAAATGTGGATGAGTTTATGCATCACTGCCCTAGAACCGCTTCATTTTCTTCCTATGATCTATCTTTGTTCTCTTTGGATGCACAGCCTGATTTTAATTACGGGGTGGTCGATGAACAACATGATAGTGATCACTTTTCCATTCAAATATCGTTTTCAGGGCAACTGCCGCCTGAGAACCAACCTCTGTGGTGCTTGGCGCGGGCGCGGTGGCCTGCATTTCAGGAAATGACTGAATTCTCTATTTAGTCGAGGAGCTTAGGTCGGTAGATGAGGCCGTTTAGTTATTCACCGGTAACCTCATCACCGCGGGCCTGACTACTATTCCCAGAACGTCTGGCCGTTTTGCACTCCGACCACCGACGTGGTGGTCGGCCAAGTGTGAGACGGCCTTCAAACAGAAGCGTTATGCCTACATGCGCTATATGCGCCACCCGAACGATTTCACTGTCGCTGAATTTCGTCGAGCTAGGGCTAGGTTCCGGTATATTTCGATGCACGACCGCCGCTCTTCTTGGCAGGCATACGTGTCTTCAATTAACGGGAAGACCCCTTAGCAGAGGTGTGGAAGCGAGTCAAAAGGATTCAGGGCAATTTCTCTCAGGACCCCCCTCCAATTCTCCAGGAGAACGGGACCGCAATCTCGGACCCTGCGCCCGTGGCGGAATCTTGCGCCACTGCTTTATCCGCATTCTCTAGCCGGGATGCTGCTCCGCCAGCATTCAATGCACGTCGTAGTGTCGCGGAAGGCCGCCGACTAGACTTTACCTCCAGAGGCGCAGAACCCCCAAACGACCGGTTTACTGTAAGTGAGTTGCATTCCGCTCTTTCTTCGTGCGCGGACACCGCCTCTTGTTTGTACTATGTCCCGTACGCCATGCTTCGACACCTGGGTGAGCAAGGCATGGGCTTTCTGTTAGATTTGTTCAACAGGATATGGGTGGAGGGTCTCCTCTCGGATTTCTGGCGAATCGCTACTGTGCTGGCCTTTCGCAAACCGGGAAGAGATCACTCTACTCCGGCCGGTTTCCGCCCAATCTCTCTAACCTCTTGCTTGTGCAAGTTGATGGAGAAATTGGTAAATGTTAGATTAGCCTTTTTCCTGGACAGCGGAGGCCATCTGTCTTTTGCACAGTGCGGCTTCCGCAAGTTCCACTCCACGTCAGATGCTCTGCTCCGATTGGAAAATGCCGTATGAGAGGCCTTCCTTCTTAGACAGCACTACGCCGCAGTGTTTTTTGATCTGGAGAAGGCCTATGATACCGCATGGCGATACGGCATCATGGAGACTCTCCACACGATGGGGGCGAGGGGACGCCTCCCAATGTTTATATCTGAATTTTTTCGAGATCGTCGATTCCGCGTACGGGTGGGGATGAGCCCTCACCAGTCCAAAGGAGCAGGAAGAGGGTATCCCGCAGGAAAGTGTCCTCGGTGTCATACTCTTTGCCCTGAGCAGCAACGGCATCACCTCGGTGCTGCCACGTCTTTCGCTATGCCGAAGCGCACAGGTTTCGGTTTTCCTTGGTCAAGACTAAGGTGGTGCACTTCTGCCGCCATCCACGGCTTCACCCCGACCCAGATTTGTTTCTTAATGGAGGGCGCCTGGAAGGGGTTGAATCGCACCGTTTCCTTGGTCTTGTATTTGACCGACGCTTCACCTGGGAGGCTCATGTTTGCAGCCTTAGGGTCTCTTGTACTTGCGCCATGAATATTCTCCGCTCCGTGACATTCAGCGCTTGGGGTGCTGATAGGGCTACTGCCATACTTTTTTATCGATCCTTCGTTTGCTCGAAGCTCGAATACTGATGCGAATTTTATGCATCCGCAGCCAAGCGTTTATTACGGAAGGTAGACTCGATCCACCACACCGGCCTTCGCCTGGCGACCGGTGCTTTCCGCACTTCCTCCATTCAGAGCCTACTAGTTGATGCTGGGGAGATGCCACTCGCTCTATGCCGCGTACAGTGCATCACTCGCCTGTACGCGTGAGCCCGGTGCCTCCTTCAGGTTCCAATAGCTCCCACTGCATCCGCAGCTGATTTCGACGATGCCTATGCCGCCGAGAGACGCCAGTCATACCCTAAGCCCTTTGAGTTTAGGGCCAGGAAACTCCTTCGAAAGCTAGGTATAGCTCTTGGGCCAGTGACGCCCCTGGTTCTGCCTAGGACGCTACCCTGGAGGGTACCACATTTGGCTATTTGTCGCCACGCCTCTGCTCCTAAAGCTTGTACAGCGCCTTGAGTATTGCGTTCGACCTTTTTGTACCACACCTCCTGTCACGCTGGAACCGTGCCCGTGTATACGGATGGCTCCAAGTCCGAAGAGGGGGTCGGCTTCCACGCCGTATCCCCTCCGTTTAAGGTCAGCGGGGCTCTGTCAGGCGCTGAGTCTGTCTTCACGGCCGAGCTGGTGGCAATACACCACTCGGTAGGGGAGATTACGCGATGTACCCACTTCGGAGACCGGATTGTGATCTATAGGGACTCACAAAGCGCCCTGAGTGCTCTCGAGGGATTGGAATCTCCGCATCTCCTGGTTCCCGATATCCGTGACGCTACGGGTTTAGCAAGCCGGGTGGATGTCGAGATTATCTTCTGCTGGGTTCCTGGACATGTTGCAATTTCGGGGAATGAACGCACCGATGAGGTAGCCAAAGAGTCCACTATGACCGGGCAACCGGACCAGTGATTCGCTCTTCCTCACACCGACTACATGGCAGGAATACGGGAAGCTCTTCAGACTGCTTAGCAAAGAAGATGGGAGACGGTCCAGGGGAATTTAAAGTTGTGTGCCATTGCGCCGCGAAAGTTCCTATGGACCTATCCCTCAATGCCGCGACGGCTTCAGGGTGATTTCTGTCGTCTCCGAATCGGGCACACTCGTGTGACTCATAGCTATTTGATGCAGCGCTCGCCTGCGCTTATTGTGACGACTGCGTCGTTTCCCAGACCGTTCGGCCCCTTCTTGTCGAATGTCCAAGTCTGGGTGATCTTCGTTCACGTTACCTGTCCCGGTACCGGGATGGGCGGGCTCGCTACCGCTTGTCCCTTGTACTTGGGACGAGTGCGTGCACCTTGACTGGTGGACTTGTAGACTTTCGGGGGAGATGCCGTCCTTCTCTCTTTTATTTAACCAGTTTCGTTTTTTGTTTTTTTTTTCTCCTTATAGGTTGCACGTTCCTACGCCGGGGGGACCTTCCCTCGACGCAGGAGCTTGCTTCCTGCTCGTTGCCTTTTCCCTTTTTTTAAAATTTTTGGTGTTGGGTTAGGGTTTTTTTTGTGTTTTTTAATTTGATTTGAGAGGAGCCTAGTACTAGGCAAGTTTTTAATACGGCGACTAATGTCCAAGTAGGCAGTCGCCAAAGAGCTCTAAAAAAAATGCAGATGACATCTGGAAGATTCTTTGAACTCCTGGCCACAATGCCTTTAGGAGGATCTGCAGCTATATATCTTCCACACATTTCCCTTTCTTCCATTTTTAGTACTTTCTTAACAGTTCTCTCCTTACAAACTTTCGGCATCCCTTCGTTGCTATTGCGATTTAAATTAGAGGGGCGGGAATCCGCTCTCCCATCTCACAAACGTATTACCGTCTGGTCAACAACACAACACAGCATTCACCTTAAATACTCCTAAATTTTTATATATTTCACAAAATTAAAAAATAAAATTTTTCTACCACAACATGTTCAGTATTTTTTAATGACCTGCCCCCTCCAAAAGGGGGTTATTCAGTAAATGTTAATGACCTCTATCCACAAAAGGGGGTTTCCTATACTGAAGTGCTTCAGCTCATTTTATTCTTCTAAACTTGTTTTTTTTCCATCGTAATCTCAGGAACCATCTTTTGTCCCCCAGAAATGTTTAGAATTCAGATGAAAATGCGTCAGAGGTGAAAAGTTTGGGAATGTTGAAGGTAGAAAGTTCGGGAATGTTAAATGTTAAGCAATGGTAAAGGTAAAAAGTTTGATAAAGCTGAATGTCGAAAAGTCAGGAATGTTGAATGTTCTGGAATGTTGAAGGTAGAAAGTTTCATAACGCTGAATTTTGAAAGTTTTGGAATGTTGACTGTTCGGGAAAGTGAAAGGTAGAAAGTTCAATAACTCTGAATGTTGAAACTTCGGTAATATTGAAAGTAGAAAGTTTGACAATCCTGAATATTGAAAATTCGGAATGGTGAAGATACAAAGTTTGAAGGAAGTTGATAGTTCGGGAATGTTGAAGGTAGAAAGTTCTATAACGCTGAATGCTGAAACTTCGAGAATGTCGGAAGATTGACAATGCTGAATGTTAAAAACTCGGGAATGATGAAGGTAGAAAATTCGATAATGTTGAAAGCCCGATAACGCTGAAAGTTGAAAGTTTGGGAATGTTGAAGTTAGAAAGTCCGATAACGCTGAATGCTTAAGTTAGAAAGTTTGATAAGGCTGAATGTTGAAAGTTAGGGCATATTGAATGTTCGGGAATGCTGGAAAAAAGGCTGAAAGTTTGAGAATTTTGAATTCAAACCTATTGTCTTCAAATTATTTATAGAAGAATGTTTTCTAATTTTTAAGCACAAGGATCATACATCCTTATTTGTCGATTATATTAACCAACAACATCCTAACATAAGGTTTCTATGGCAACAGAAAAGGACAACATAATCTCGTTCTTGGATGTCAACGTTGTTCAAGCAGGTTCGTCTTATAATACATCTATTTACAGCAAACCTACCACCAGAAAATTGGGTACACATGTTTTTAGTAGCTCTCCCAGGCAGTTTAAATTATCCAGCATTAACAGCCGAATTTTCAGAGCCTACCATATTTGCTCTAACTGGTTATCTTTTCATGAAAAAATGACTTATTTAAGGGATTTCTTCAATTTTAATTATTATCCCGATTTCATCTTCAACCAGTTAGTATCCAAATTTCTCTCCAAAATATATTATCCTCGACCCTTTCTTACTACTGTATCTAAGCAGAAGGATTTCCTTAGACTACTCCATCTCGAGCATTTGACATCCGATTTTAACAAACTCCTCTCTCTACCCTCAACAATTATTTCCCTCAATGCCAATTCTTTTGTATCAATTCCAACCCTGTATTGTTGAATTCTTTTTTTCTCCATAAGGAGCCAATTTCTGTGGGCTTGCGATCCTGTATAGTTTACAATTATACATGTACGACCTGCCACAGTCGTTATGTAGGCCAAACTGGCTTTCAACTCAAATTCAGGATCGCGAAGCACTTAACTTTGTCTCGTAGGACTGGTATTCCCATTTCTAAACCTGAAGCCTCTTCTATCAGGCAACATTCTTAGTATCACCAACATCCTCTTAATTCTAATTCATTTATCATCTTATCTTCAGCCTTAACTTCTCTCGATTTGAAAATCTTAGAGTCACTGTACATCAGTAAAATAAATCCCAACCCAAATAATTACAACTCTTTAATTATACTATTCACTATAT
Source organism: Ceratothoa steindachneri (assembly GCA_963969495.1). NCBI lineage: Eukaryota > Metazoa > Arthropoda > Malacostraca > Isopoda > Cymothoidae > Ceratothoa > Ceratothoa steindachneri. The sequence goes on from OZ018318.1 coordinate 56,927,171, forward strand.
AACCAAACAACAATCCAATACATTAACTAGAACACAGACCAACCGAACAAATCTCGTTAGTAGTTTTCTATCGTTAGTTATTGATTTCACAACTCCAACGATAAAGGTTAGTCCCTCTGTTTAATTCGTTTAATTTGTTTTTTTGTTTGTAATTTAATATAATATGTTACTTTATTGTTTATTCCAGTTACCTTAAAATTTTTTCTACTTAAGTCAGTTTATGTTAAAACTTCCCTTCTTCCTATTATTTCTTCAAAATTACATTGGATAGTATTAAGTAATTCTATATATTGTTACTTTTGTTTTTACTTTCGTCTCAATATTTGTCAATTTTATTGATTTACCTTGCCTTCCCCCGCTTTTTTAGCCATTATATAATGCATGTTTCTAACTCTTTAACTGTTATTATTAATATTTCTTCCCTTTCTCATCAGTCGATCCAGTCGCTGATGATGGTCCTAGCGAAGGTCCGAAACGTCCGATCAATAAATGATTAATGTAATTTCTTGGGTCTTCATATTCCTACTACGTATCAGATTCCCAATTAAAAGTATATATATATATATATATATATATATATATATATAGTGCCCGCGAAAAGTATCCGATCACTCTCAATTTTTTTATTAGTTTTAATAATATTCACAGACGCATAATTCCCTTTCTATTTTTTATAGCGATGTCTGGTAGCTTTCATATAACGCTCTGATATGACAGCTTTCTGATGCAATCTTAAGTCAATATTGTGGTAGCGTTCGTTGTGTTTGGGTGTGCGTCAATTTTTCCGATTTCATTTTTTTGGCCATTTCACTATTATTTTGTCGGGGGGGGGGGGGTACAGAAAGTGGTCTAAATAAAATTTATTTCTAATGTGTGCTAAGAAACAACTCGAGAATGATTGTCGACGTGCTATTGTTGCTCTTCCTAAATGTGCGAAATCTCAGAGACAGATAGCTAATGAATTAAACATAGCCAAATGTACTGTTAATTTATGAGTTTCACGTGCTAAAAAAACGATCTGGCCGACGGAGTAAAACAAAATTTGCGAACCGACATGGTTATGAAACGTTTAGTAGTGAATAAGCCAACAATAACTGCGAGATAACTAATATTTAATATGAATAATTTATTATCTGATGTTTCTGAACGAACTATCCAGGAGTGGCTACAAAAAGAACTCGGATTACCATCTCGCCATGCTGCAAAGAAACCATTCATTAATTAAAAAACTGCGTAACAAACGTGTCGCATTTTGTAAAAAATACATTCATTGGACTGTTGAGGAGTGGAAAAAAGTTTTATTGAGGATGAGCCAACATTTTTAGCATTCAGAAGCTGTCCTAAAAGGTTCGTCGGGCCATTGGCTCAAGTAGAATGGACCCTAAATACGCCCAAAAGACAATGAAACACCCTCCAAGTGTTATGATTTGGAGTTGTTTCAGTTTCCAAGGGACAGGAAGCATATATTTCCATCCTAAGAACACAACTATGAATGGGCAACGGTACTTAGCAATGTTACAGGAGAAACTTCCAGTGGTAATAACAATCCATGAGACTGAACCATTCATGCATGATGGGGCACCTTGTCACAAAGCTAAAATTGTGAGAAAGTAGTTTATTGAGAATAATTTTAAAAATTTTGGATTGATCTGGTAATAGCCCAGATCTCAATCCCATAAAAAAATATATAGCTAATAATGAAATATAAGGTTGAAGGCTAGGACACTGGCTCGGTCGGAAAATCAAAAAAAGCCATCATTAAGATATGGTGCAAAGAAATATCAGTGGAAGTTTGTCAAAACCTGATCAAATCCATGTCGAAGCGTCTAAAACAAGTCATCGAATCCAAAGGACAGATGACAAAATACTAATATAAGGTTAGTCAATATTAAACACGGTTTTTTTGTTAAAAGTACAAATTTCGAGGGTGATCGGATACTTTTCGCGGTCAATATATATATATATATATATATATATATATATATATATATTGTTACTCTTATTTTTATTATTACTAAACGAAGTATTGAAAACTGACGAGGGCATTTCCGCCAGAAGCTGTGTGTGGAAAGTGGAGGAGATGGAAGGAGTGCAAAATGTTGTCAGGGCTGGTATGGTTCACAACTCTCTAGAAATTGCCTAATTTTCCTAAAGAAGAGTGTTGGGGTCGGGAGGGAACTCAGTCCTCCAAATGGTACCTACAGCCTACCACCCCTTGTTTGGGTTGAAAACGGTAGTAAAAATTGTATGGGTGAAAGCGAATGGGTGAAAGAAGGAAGGACCTTAGGGGGGGGGGGGGGAATTCACTTATTATAATTTGAAAATCAACTTTTAAAATTTGAAACCCATTTTTTTTTTAATATGAAATTTATTTTTTTTAAATTTGAAGTTCAATTTTTTTTATATTAGTCATTTTTTATATTTAAAGTTCAATTTTTTTAATATGAAAGTCAACTTTTTAAATTTGAAGTTCATTTTTTTTAATTTGGGGGTGAAAAGGTGTAGTGGAGATAAGGCGTTAAATTTTCACTTGGAGGTTCGATTTCGGCGAGAACCGAGGCAAAGAATTTCGGTGATCGTAGGGAGCTGCGTCCTTCCCACAACGACCACAGATTCTATATATTCTCTACACAACTCACCTCCTCCATCCTTACTTTCATTACAGATCTCTCCTTACATACTTTCGGGTAAATATGCCCTCGTTGGTTTTCGCTACTTTTAAGTAACCAAAAGGCGTTCGTGAGGGATTCGGGGATCGATCTGGACTGGACGATGTTCGCTTGATCTGATGGGAGTAAGCGGCAGTTTGGGCACGGCCGTCTGCCCGTCCCTTTGTGTTTTAGAACCCCGCAGGAAGGGGAGGTCACCCTGTGCAGCCTCTTACACTTAGGTCCTAGAGAAGCCGCACGTCCTCCCGGCCCGGCCCGGGTTGACTTTACCTCTCTGACAAGGCTGGGAAAGTTGTTTTGTCTACCCGCAAGAAGGTCGACAGTGTATCACGGGAAGAAACCCCCTGCTAAAACTCAAACCTGGAGGCGAAACACGACCTCCCGTTCATGGACTACGGCCACTGTCTTCCCATCCAGTGTTCATTCATCTTTAACTCTACTGTCCCAGAGACATATAGAACACGGTACTTGGTGTACTCGTTCTGCTGGCCCAGGAGAAATTTCACCTCTTTCGGATCCACACAAATCAACTATTGGTGGTCTCAGTATTATATCTTCTCTAGGACAAGGGTGACTGTCCCGTGCTCTTCACTCATACTCACTGAATGATCAATTGGAATCAATCTGTATATGTTGGCGTTGTGTAGAGGAACACATTTTAGGCTGCGTTTGGAGCTAAAAATAACGGCCATTTACTTGGTGGGTATTTCGATATCCCCAGTTTCATCAGCAATCTTCTCTCATTGTTGCATAGAAATTGTTCTTTTGTGAAGAAGGGCACTAAATCCTTTTTTCTATGGCGATTTAATGTGATTTTGTTGCTGGTAGATGTAAATATTTTTCTCCCAGCCTAATAGCTAACAATTACGATGAGTTATTCCTGACTTACGAGGGGCGGTCAATAAGTTTTGCAATTCAGATATAAGGAAATGATATATGAGGAAAAGTCTTTTATTATTTTTCAATATAACTACCCTCGACTTCAATGCACTTGCGCCACTTGTCCCTGAGGCTTCGAATTCCCGACAACCAGAAATCTCCCGACTGATATTCAATCCACTCCTGGACGGCGAGCTGGACATCTTCATCGTCCCCAACCTGGCGTCCACGCAGTGCAGCCTTGAGCTGGCGGAATAAAAAGTAGTCACTAGGGGCCAGATCTGGACTTTAGGGGGGATGGTTGAGCTCCTCCAATCCTCACTCGCGCAGGGCAGCTTGTGCAACTTTGGCCTTGTGGACTTTAACGATGTTGAATTCGATCATGGGGCGTGAGGTTTCTAGGGACCCAACGGGCAGAGACCTTGGTCATGGCGAAATTGTCGTGGATGATGTTGATACCACTTCCATGTGATATTCCAAGTTCTCGCTCGATTTCTTAGACCTTCACCCGTCGATTTTGGAAGATCATCCTCTCCACACGGGCCACATTGTCCTCGTTGCTCACGTCTGACGGGCGTCCTGGACGGGGGTCATCTTCAAGGGACTCACGACCATGGCGGAACTCCCTATTCCAGCCAGCAATGGTTGCATAGGAAGGGGGGGTGTCAGTGCACACTGCAACCATGCGTTCATGGATCTCTTTTGCATTCTTGCCTTCCTTGGTCAAAAATTTGATCACTGCGCGGTGCTCAACCTTCTCCATTGTTTAAAAATTTGTGACTGACGATCTGCGATCAGCTACTGCTTCTTAAATAGACGCGGCAGGAGCGTGCGGCTGTAGGTCCTGATTTGTCATAACTTGTCCTAACACCTCCACAAACAGCCATCCTCCTTCCTCTGTTTTGCCCTACCGATTCGCAAAACTTATTAACCGCCCCTGGTAAGTCCCTTACGAGGTCGTTCAGTTCGTGTTGAGTAAAACGTTCTGTCACTGATGATGGTCCTTCGAAATCACTCTCATTTTCCCACATTTTCTTTCTTTGTCAGTAGCTGATTCAACATCCCCTTGATGGAGCTCTGGAAGATGACTGAATGATGATACAGGTATCTCATCTAAATGTGCAACGAGTCGTCTAGCTCAGCCTATGGCAGGATACGTCCATTTACTCTGGTTACGTCAAATGGTGCCCTTTATATTCACCAAGCTAATGTAACAGAGACTAAAAGTAAAACCACCAGACAGAAATATCAATCTAAAGAAGGAAGACAAGATGAAATTGGAAAACGAAATGAGAGTGAAAAAAAGTTTTCAGAAACTTTTGGAAGGAGGTACTGACCATTTACACACAAAAAAAATAACCGCTACGACCTCGGCTTTGCAATAGATCAAGAACCTGACAAGACATATCCCTTCAACAATGCATCCCCGGGCAAAGAAATATAGTACTATGTTAGAATGCTAGCGAGAGACGAACTTACAGAGACACTACGATCATTTCGATAAATAGCACCAGGAAAAACTAAACTGACTAACTTGAACTTCGTAAAGGCCCCATAAAAATTCATAGAGGGGCGCGTCAACGCGATAAATGTGTGTTTAAAAGCTGACTACTATCCTGACGAATAGAAGATTGCAAAAATTATTTTCCTTCAAAAATCTGGGAAGTCACTCGACTCCCCAGCAAATTTCAAGCCCATCTCCCTCTTTGAGGTCGCAGGCAAACTCCTCGAAAAGGTGTTTGCCAACAGTGTTCATGCATTTATGTAGAAAGACAACATCCACATCCAACAACAGCCTGGATTCCGAAGAGGCAGGGGAACGGACACGGCTCTAGGAGCCATCACAGAGAAACTAGTGAAGATTGGAAGCCAAAACAGGTATGCTGACTGGTGTTCAGAGACGTCAGAAAGGCACAAGCTCCAGAATACATATGATAGTAGGCCAAAGAGTGCAGAACAAGGCGGTGCTCCAAATTAACAGCGTCAGAAGAAAGTGGAAGTTAGAGGCTAAGGGACTTGTACCAAAAGCTCAAACTAGCTGCAGTAAACACCGAGATGTATGCAAGACCAAATAAGATGTGGGAGAAAATCTCAAGGTGTATGATCCCCGAAGACCTCACAAAAAAGTACACCATTGGTTCCCAACGTTTTTTCACTTGCGACCCCTTACCCAAAAGCTTTAAACCCAGCGACCTTCACCTATCAGCATCTTGATTTACAGTACTGGCAGAATTATTATGGATTTTTCAAAAATCCTCACACAATGATTTTCGTTGGAAATTTCACTGTTTTCCTCAGACATTCAGTCATGAATTCTTGTCCACGGCCGCCTTCTTACACTCAGCACGCGGTCATCTAGCACTGCAATGGTTGATTCATCAGAGGAAACTAACTGCAATAGTATAAAATACAACATAAGTAGTTGAACAGTCAGAGAAGTATTCGAACAGCCATTGAAGTAATGAATCATCAAATAAACTTTATGGTTTGAAAAGATTGGAGCCATTACAAAAATGTGGCACTGTTAAAGTTAGTAGGTATTAATGTTTTTTATGAAATACAGGTAACTGGATAGCTAGAGGTGTCATTCTTACTTTTCCTCGTTGTTCTGAAGTTGACTAAAGGTGATTCTTTGCCCAGAAATCTCGTGCCTTCATCATTGTTTCCGTGAGTCGAAGTGTCTTTCTCGGGCAATGTAATTTCAATCCAACTTCCAAAAGTCTGTCATTCACTGTTCTTCGGGCGAGGCTAACAACCTCTGCTGCCATCTCATTAGAATTCTTCCTGCAAGATGTTCTTCCGTTATTAAGAGCCTGTTGTATTAATTTTTTTATCTGTTATTAGAGTTGTTTTTCGTTTTTGACCACATTTTGTAACCCTTTTTTAGTTTAAATCTCAACCGTTATCATTTTTTTAATAACATTGACTGTTTGAGATGAAACACCTAGTTTGTTTATTTTATTGCTATTTCTTTCTGTTTTAATTTAGTTTCTTTAAGGAAATCGTTTATTTGTCCATTTATAACTAAAACAAAACTACCTGAAACACACAAAATCAAATTATTAAAATAACTAATAAACTATCTGAAACATACAAAATCACTATTGTTAACAATCACAGGTTAATATAATAACAGAAAACATCCTCTTTGCACTCAAGATATCACCTGACTCATCCAATTGGCTATGACGTCATTGAAATGGTTCCTTGCAGTGTTATTCCTTCAGTGTTACCATATCGTAGGTAGTACCCGTTATGACACGTCCAGTGGTTACCAGTTATAGCAGGAGCCCCCTGTTTTGGCAGGTGGTAAGTCACTAGTTAAGGCAAATTAGTAGGTTATTTAGTTATGGCCTATTAACTGCTTACCAAGTTATAGGTGACGGGCTTAGGCGGTTAGGACGAATGTTACCCATCCAAGTACTAATCTTCCTCAATGTTGCTTAACCTTGAAGCAGCGCTGTTAGGGTATTAAGATACCGGGCGCTGACCTTGGACTGACTCCACTTGTGGAGGAATAACCTTCCTGCTTGGTTTTAGCGAAGTAGGGTGGGTAAGAGGATCGGTAGGATTCTTCTTAGAAAAATACTCTCGGAAGGCGGATTCAAAACTCTTTATTGGGCGGAGGACTCGGTAGGCTTAGGCAGAAAGAATTTGATTGAATTTGTGTTGGGTCTGCCCGCCTGACTCTCTTTTTCCAACGCTTTGACTTTTGACTCACTTGACGCTACTGACTGTCCCTCTCTACTCTACCCAGAGCTGTATATACTATGGAAAACCCGCTGGCGTGGCCCGCTGTTGGCCAATGACACCGTTTGGGTGGAGTTTACTCTACATGATGTTTATTTGTAATTTGCAGCAAAATCAGACACTTGACAGGATGGAATATGAGCGCAGAGCAGCGGTAGTAGCTTCTTTTCGAATCGGGAAGAAGCCTTTAGAAGTGATGGCCTGGTTTGGGTTTAAGAGGACCATGGTCATGGACATTTGGAGGAATTGGAAGGCGTGTGAGAACAATGGCGAGTTTACTGCCAAACGAAAGGCCCACAACGTTTGTTCTTCGGCCGTTAGGACCGACGAGTTTGTCGCCGCCGTCAAGGAGACAGTCGACAATGATGGAAGCCAGAGCTACGCCAAGATCGCCGCTGATATGGGCTGTCACAAGTCGACGATCTGCCGAACGATCAAGAAGGACATTGGTTACTCCTCCTTGCGCAAGTCTCACCGCATGCTCATCAAGAAAGCCTCCAAGGAGTCGAGGAAGGTCAAGGCGGCAGCGGCTGTGCTGAACGAGCTCAAGCACGGGTCCGCCGGGATGCTGAGGTTCTTCTCTGATGAAAAAAATTTCGACCAGGACCAGACGAGCAACAGGCAGAACGACAGGTGGATCTGCAAAGACATTGAGGAGGTTTCCGTCGTGAAGCATACGAAGTTTCCCTCCTCCGTCATGATCCTTGGCGTTATCTCCAGCGGGGGGGACGTCATGCCCCCGTTCTTCTTTCAAAAGGGCCTGAGAGTCACCGCCGAGATCTACCAGGAGGTGCTGAGGAGCGTAGTGAAGCCCTGGATGGACGAGATCGCCGCCGGACAAACCCTACGTCTTCCAGCAGGACTCCGCTCCTGCACACAAGGCCAAGACGACCCAGGCGTGGCTTCTCAACAATGTTCCTCACCACTGGTCGCTGGACTTGTGGCCGCCCTCCTCACCCGACTGCAACCCCCTAGACTATTTCTTCTAGGGCGTGATCGAGGCCAAGACCAACAAGCACGCCCACAACACGGTCGACTCAATGAAGGCTGCCATAGTGGAGGCGTTCGCCGCTATAGACAAGGACATGGTCGCCAAAGCGTATGACTCATTTCGCGCCCGCCTGAAGATGGTCGTCTCTACCGGCGGCGCTTACATTGAAAAATAATGTAGTATGTAACTCTAACTGTTGCTAAATAAACTGTCGGGTTTCTGCATATACAACTTTTGTTTTTATTGCCTATTTCATTTTCTTTTTGTCAAGTGTCGGATTTCGCTGCAACACCCTGTATATATATATATATATATATATATATATATATATATATATATATATATATATATATATATATATATATATATATATATATATATGTGTGTGTGTGTGTGTGTGCGTGTGCGTGTGTGTTTGTATGTGTGTGCCCCCAGGCCACATACGGTCGTACGTTGGAAAGGCCTGGAAAACAATTGGAACGGAAGTCGCTTGAAAAGAATTCTGAAATCTTAGCACACCCCCCAAACCGACGACAGTTGCTTATATTAGAGGCCATATACATTAAAGAAAAGCAACCGAAATTAAATATCCAAACAAATTCGCAATTCATCTTACCGTCCTCCCGTCCGCCAGCCCCTAATAATAATCCCTCACCATCTTAATCCTGTGACCGTTATAGAGTCTTAACCATTTGCATGTATATTTTGTGTTTAGAGAAATCCTATTTCCTATAAATGTGTTCGTATAAATGTTAACGCAGCTTACCACATATATATATATATATATATATATATATATATATATATATATATATATATATATATATATATATATATATATATATATATATAACTCTGTATCTTGTTCCCTAGTCACAACTGTGTAGCCTTTGAAAATGATATGTGTATATATCGAAACGCCTCAGGCCAACAAAGAATTTCGTTTTGTTTAGTGAACCAGTCTTCTGCCCTCGTGCGTCACGACTTTCTAACGAATTTTGGTAAACTAGTCCATGGGTTAAGCCAAGACCAAAGCTGAACATAAGACAAATCGAGTTATCAGTTATCAGTCGCCTTCAATAAAACATGTTACGAAGAAAATTTACTGCCCAACTATACGAATATATATATATATATATATATATATATATATATATATATATATATATATATATATATATATATATATATGGGTTAAAATCACGAGAGGTAACACGGGAATAAGTATAAATATTTGGTTGTACCATGTAGGGAAAAAGAAAGATTGATTGGAGCTAGTACTTTCGTTATCTTAAAATTTTCAAACTCACAATGGCTTATAAAATAGGGAGACACCGTATTTATACAAAGCAATGTTTTCCCTATAAGGTCAGATTTTTTTTAGGACCTCTGATAACTTTGATTTGAGGAAGAAAGATAGGACTGGATCTAAAGAAAAAAGAACGATTCAAAGATATTTCTGCTAATAAAATCATTTATATGCATTATGGTATCTGCTTTTGAACAGTTAATCTGGTGACCCATCTTAAGCCTGTGGACGGCCAAAGCATTATTTGTATATCCCTTAGATACTGTATTTTGATGTTGTTTAATTCTTACATGAAACTTTTAGAAGTTTGACCTACATAGAATAAATTACAACTCAAACAAGGTATACTTCCATCCAATGAATACCATGCTGAGCTCTTAATGGTTGGAAAACACAACATCTACTATAGCCTTCTTTTGCAGCCTAAATAGCCGAGCTGAAACAAGATATGGCGTGGGACTTCCATCCAAAAATGTTTTACTTTGATGTTAAAACAACGGGGGTAGTACACACTAAAAATGCATTCTACTATCAGTATTAAGTTGTTGAAGATTCTGCCTATAAAGCCATGTTTTTAAAACCATGTGCGACAAAGCCTGTTTGCCGTTGTCAATCACTTAGAATGGCTCACTAGACATATTTCAAGAAGAGCCATGTCTGTCAAGGGGTTTTAATTAAAGGGTGAATATTTTTATACAACAGAGCAATTCGAACCATTTAAATGAAATAACCAAAAAGTAACCAGCCTTTATTTAACTCTTTATCCTTCAAAACTAACCATTGTTTTCTTAAACACCTCCTCCTTCTCTCGCTCATTTACGTTGGGCCAGATTCTGGGCACCAAATGTGCATTGTTCTAGACACTAAATTTGTAGCCACTAAAATGTATTGTACGAGGAATGTTTTGCTTTGATTTGCCTCGACACGAAGTGAATATTTGAGGACATTGAATCTATACTCATTTATTCTGGAGGTTTGCAAGTAGATATTTGACTTTGGATTTTACTACCTAGAATTAAATCGTTTTTAATCCATTGAATTTATTAGCTTCATTTTAACCACTGCAATCAAGTGCGAATTGGTATTTTTGCTTTTCAACGCATGTTAATATTTGTGAACGCGCGGAGTGAATTAAATAATTCTGTTTTCAGTTTGGTGTAGTTAATGGAAACACGAGTGTAAAACTTGCTAGGCGATTGAGATGTAGGCTTCGTTGCGGTGAGCTTAAGTTGCAGTGAGAAAGCGGTTAGAAGTAAGCCGTTACTATTATCACCATCTGGAAGTGAGAGGTCTCATAGCCAGGTTAGTCTTCTAGGTGTGTAAAGGATGGATGAATTCTGATTTCGAATGAATCTTTCTCTCGGCAAACTGATTTTATTCCTTCCCACCTTAGGGAAGTCTGGCATGTCCCATATTTGGAGAGGAGTTTCTTTCCCGAACGAGTTTGCTTCCGGCAGAAAAGGAAAGGAAATTACGCACGCCCATATCTGGCGACGAGCTGAGAAAAGGTCATTCCGCTCTCTTGTACGCTTGAGCGAGGGCCGGAAGCTCAGTCGGAAATTCTCTTTAGTCACACGGGAAGGCATATGTAAATTGGCGCACCTCGCGTGGTTAAGCCGCGGGTGGCGTCCTCCACAGTGTTTATTATATCCTAGACATTTCACCGAGTTCATTATTCACTTAAACGTATATGTAAACAAATCCGCTCATTTTTACTTTTTTTATCGCTTTTATCTTTAATCCCACCTCTTCATTTCATAATGGTAAGTCGTAGTGAATTTACGTAGCATTTTAATTTTCTTACTTTTTTTGTTTTTCACTAAAATATTTGCGCAAAATTTAGGGTGTTATAGTATACGTTCTACGCATGTTATGAGTTTTGTTGATATTTTGTAACTGTAATTTAACCGTAAAATTCAACCTTAGTTTTTGCGATAATAATGTCACACAAACTTAAATGTAAAACTAGGCCGCCTAAGTTTTTGTTGTGACAATGTTATGCGTAACCTAATTTAAATATAGGTCACCTAGGTTTTACCGGACACACATATATATATATATATACATATATATATATATATATATATATATATATATATATATATATATATATATATATATATATATATATGTCACACGTAGATGATAACAAAAATGTCATCTCTTTATTTTGCAGATGTAATGGCGAAATATCAAATACGCGTAACTCGTAATAAATACAGATTTTTAAAGAGCGTAGTTAGGGAAATTCGATTTAAACTTGATCTGATTAATCGTTAATTAACTAATTATGTAATTATCTTATCAGTACACTCCCAATATCGTGTCGCCCTGGCAATGCTCCGGTGCAACCAATACCGAAAACTAAACGCATACCGAAATCGCACCAGCCTAACACAGTCCAACATCTGCACCTATTACCACCGTGAACGAGGTAGCTCATCACACAATCACAACATGCCAGACATATCTAAGACAAAATCTAGAAATACATGGAGTGCTGAATCTCTGTGAAAACCCCTTTCTGTCTGGTGAGTTCACCGAGGCCATTGGCCGAGAAGATGAACCATAACCAGGGACAAAATAGGTAAAGGTTGGGATAAATTCCGTTCATCAGTGAAGAGGTGAGCTGGAAGAAAAACTATTCTTTTTTCATTCTCCTTTTTTCTTACAGAGGGGACTTCTGATTATGCCAACTATACCGTCTTCATCATTGGACAAGTTCTGCAGATTCTGGTGACCTTTCTTCTTCTGGCTGCCATTTATAAGGTTAGTAGAACGCTTTGTGTCAATACTGGCCTGTGCAGCCTCTTTGGCGTCTTGTAACGAAGTTAGTCCATGATTAATTTAGTTCCAAATCTGAAATCAAAGCATCGACATCATTTTTTAGGCTTTTCGCCTTTTTTTCAGGTGAATTGGTCCAAATGGAGACCTTGCTGTGCTCAAAAATTGACCTAGGGTTTTTATTTCCTTATGTTCTTCTATAGCGATGTTTTTTTCTTTTAATGTACATGCTCCTAAAAAAGACCAATAATTATTGTTTTTTATACAAGACTTTATCTTAACATTTCTAATTTCTACCATTGGTTAGTTCTCTCCAAGTCTTGATTTTCATTTGTATTGTTTTTTGTGTTAGTTCATATTCGATTTCTTTCAATTTCATTTAATCTCAACATGGAGATGAATTTGGACATTTCTAGATGTTGCTACCTTTCATTATTTTACAAGTGATACCCCAAAGTTCCATGAATTTGACTATTGCAGGAAAATAACTTTAACTCTTAGTCTTCTTTGTCGCTTTTTTTTTTTTTTTTTTTTGCAGGAGTCTCGAGGGGAGGGGGGATTTTCGGAAGCCAGGAATCCCCTGACAACAGGTCATTTGTAGGCGAGCTATCTGTCATAATGGAGAACTCAGTCGTTGTACTCCCACTTTTCCTGGTGTTTTCGGAGAGATGTTCGCCCTCAGTCGCTTCAAAATGCTACACTAAAGATTTCGTTGACAGTTTAAGCGCGGAGGGAGGTAGTTCCTAGTGAATAATGTCTTGGGTGTTGAAAACAATCAACATGGACATAACATTGCTGCCAACTTGCCCAGCGATGACTGCTGCAATTGTCTCAGAGTTGTAGCGTTGTAATCATGATTCATCACCAGTTATGACCTTGGAGATAAAGTTGGGACCATCTTTGATTTCTTATTTGAGCGCTTCGTAAACTGCAACACAATGTGCCTTCTAGTAGGGACTCAAAAGTCTCGCCAAATGATTTGCAACGCCTCGCCTCGTGTTGGAAATGCGTTACATCCTCTCGTACAACACCCTTACGAGCTCATTGACAGTATAGATGGTTAGCCTGTGATCTTCAAGGAAAGCTTCGATCATTTTTCATCGTTCTTGGTGTTGCGTTTGTAGACAGTCGTCAAAAACATTCCTCATCTTCGATGGACGTTCACCCTTATTTAAAACTCCTGTATCATAAAAAAGATGTTCCACAATGGGACTTAACAAGGTTACTACAGACTTCCTAAAGAAATTAGTAAACTCCTTCAGCTCTCTTGTTGGTCTTGAAGAAGACGAGCGTACTGCGTCTTTATTACTTCTATTATTCAAACTTCTGGAACTTTGGGGTAGCATGTCGTATCTTTAATTTTGACAGTTGAATAACGCTGTCCATTATTTAAAGAAAGTGTAATCTTTTATAGTGTTGAAACTAGTCTAGATATAATTTTTAACAAAGGTAATTATACTCTCAAGGCCACTATAGAGTGCAAATGCAAATAGAGAGAGTTGCAGAAAATTAAAAATGGCAATTAGAAATAAAGATGACGTCATATGCAGCGGTAGACCAACTGGCAAAATTTGGCGGGAGAAAAATTGATCAAGGTTATAGTTTTTTTTTTACGATAGTATAAAATTTCGATTTCGAATGAAAGGTAATAAAATCTATGACTCCCTCGTTCTCGAAATTTCATGATTTGTTAATAATAATCTTTTAATAGTCAAGATATTCTTATTATTTTTATATTTGCCTAACATGATAAAATATTTGAGCTAACACTGTATACTTACTTTTGGTTACACATTTAAAATTTCGAAACTGCAAAAAATGTAGAATGGCCAAATCGACGTTTTAAAACTTAATTTGATTCATTTTAATAAAATTGTTATATTTAAAAGAAAAGCTAATTATCAAAATTCGATATTATATTAATTAAAGTCCAATATTGAAAATAATAATATAACAAACAATTCGTAAGATAGACGACCCCTGGTTCTCAAGAAGCAAAAAATCCAAGTTGAATTGAGAAATTTACAGAAAATTTGACTTATTTTGCTCAAATTAGCAGAAACGCAGTCTCCCAGTCAACCACTGAATCCCAACACTATAATTTTACATCTAATTTATTGCTTACCTCTTAGTGATTCTAAATATAATTTCATAATAATTCATTAACTTATGCCATAACGTTTACTCTAAACCTTCTAAACCCAATGCACCAATACTGGGAGACATGATAACATAGCGACACAAAATTTGAAACGTGAACTAATGTTACAAATAGCGACACAATAACATAGGATATGACAGAATTTCAAACGTAAACTAATGTAAAAAATATCATTTATTGCAGGAAAATGCAGACATGATGTGGCCTTATCTATGTTGGCTCTCCCTTAATCTACTTTTAGAAGGTTTTGGCTGTTTAATTCTGGTGTACACAAATCCTCAAATAACGGCAATCATGCGAGATTTCATCGTCTATTGTACAAGTCTATCTTTATCTGTGGCGTTAATTTACTTTACTAATAACTATGAGAAGGAGGTAAGATAATTTGGTTTTAATTTAATAATTTTAGTTGTTTCCTAAAATGCTTTATTTTGGTTGGCAATTTTTAAAAGACTATCGTATAACTGGTATTAGAAAAGTGGTAGGAAACTGGTACTACAATGGTAATTTTTTAAAATGTACATTATCTATCTAAATTAGTGGAGAGTAAAATTATCTAAAATATAGAAATTAGTAAATATCTAGATTAGGACCCAAAAGATTCCCCATGACCCAACCCAAGAATGCGATTTAAAAACTATAGGCATAACCACATTCACTTCATTGTTTTGACTCGTTATTTTGTTTGAAAGGGGGGGCTTCGCCTCTCACACCCCCTACACACCCCGCAACTTAAAAAAAAACCTCGTAATATTCCTAATTCGAAAGCCAAACATGAGATTTGAATGCAAAAGTCGAATGCTAAATGTGGTTATGCCTGATAAAAAAAATATTGGAACATGAATATTTCATTTGTCTTCTTCGTTTTTCTAACTGCGGGTAATTAGCTTTTGGGTCTTAAACTAGATATAGAAACTACGTTGGGTCCTAAAATAGATATTAACCTAGAAATTAAGCTCAAAATATATTTGTTTAAATTAAATATAATGCGAAAACCAACATGAGTTTCTCCCACTAAATATCAGTAAAAAAAAATCGGTAAAAAATGAGTAAAAAAAGTGAGGTTAGGGGAAGAAAATAAATGTGTGTAAGATATCTCAAGGGCCCTGGTGCCGGAAGGGCTCTCGATCCTCCAGATGTGAGTTGCGGCATCCTGGCCCATGGTACACCTGTCACCTCTTTGATGGGGTACACACTGGGCCTGGGTTGTAGTGCGATTCTTCTAGGTTTCAGGTGCAACAGTGACCTTACCTCGACTATACACCTTCCATCCTCGTGAGGGCTCAAAATATAATAAAAAGGCAAGTTTTTGTAATGAAAGGCCACACTTCTTCACAGGTTAAATTTACAGGGAATTCTGTTCTCAGATTTGCACCCCTCCATTACCTAATCTCACATTGCACTCTTTCTTAAAGGGGCGATTCCATCAAAACTT
This sequence comes from Ceratothoa steindachneri, assembly GCA_963969495.1. Lineage (NCBI taxonomy): Eukaryota > Metazoa > Arthropoda > Malacostraca > Isopoda > Cymothoidae > Ceratothoa > Ceratothoa steindachneri. The sequence goes on from OZ018318.1 coordinate 56,943,149, forward strand.
GGGAACTTTGAAAATACAATTTCTTCGTGGCATCTGCGAATGTCTGAGAATGAAATAGTTACCTCCCCCCTCCCTAAAATCACTTATTGTTAGTGATTAACAAGGTCAACAGACCTAAGTCGTGTGCCCTCAATTATTCTGACTTATGACCTCACGACCTTCAAAACTGTCAATAATTCCCAGACTAACCTTGGGAGGACCTTGGGAATCATATCATTCGAAAAGGAATGTAAAACAACATAAATATTTTTAAGTTTGGTTAGAATCAGCCGAATAGTGGCGATGTTATTGCCCAAAATCTCATTGAAAAGTAAAATGTTTACCACCTGACCGGCCCTCCTATGGACCGACATAGCAACTTATAGAATCGATGCCCGCGACTAAAAATCTTGATTTTTGTCCAGACACGACTGGTATTATATTTTAAATACTTTTATGAGTAAAAACGTTAAAATTTGTTACTAATTCTCGTGATGATACTGTCTTTCCGTTTGGGGGCGTCGGAGTGTTGAGATCACCAGTAGCTCCATTTCAAGCTAACGTACCCCCCCTCCTGCAATAAGGTTCAAATCCTTCTTTTAAATGTATTCTTTATATGACCTAAGCTAGGAAGAAAAATACCCACTATTGACCTCACTTTTTTATTTTTTGGCTATCTTTACTCTCTTGTCATACTTGATCTTTTCACTTTTTTGATTCGCAATTGGTCCCTCTCTCTCTTCTTAACCGTTTTTTGCCTCCTCCTTGCAAAAAAAGGATAAAAATTACCTATCCACTTCAAGGAACAAGTGAACCAATGGATGCAAATCTTCGGTTCCTAAATAATCTAAAAATCACTTAGAAATATAGACTGGGAATTGATGAGAGCTCACATGGCAACAATTTAATGGCGACAAGTACTGTTACCGCATGTGCACGACTGTAATACGCTTTGGACTAACAGTAGAAACATCATATATAATCTGTGTAATGAATGTATTCCTGTAGTTCGTGTATCAAGAAAAAAAAAATGCTCCCAGATTCACTCGTAGGCTCAAAGCAATGACACGAACTACAAAACGCAAATGGAACTCATACAGAAGAAACAAGACGAAAAGAAGACTACGTGGATATAGAAACTATTGTAAACAGGTTCATAAAGCTGTTTTTACTGCCCGCAGTAATTATGAGAAACAAAATTTCGGTGATCGCCAAGCAAAGCTACGAGAATTTTATAAATTTGTAGAAAATGACACGAAGCATAAAAGTGGTGTTCAAAATCTTGTTGTAAATGATGAGCTTATTACAAACGATTTGGGAAAGGCCGAGGCCCTCTCTCAACAATATAGTTCTGTCTTCAGTAGAGATAACAACACCATACCAGAGCTGCCTGACCTAAATCTTCATTCTACGATGGATACATTCACTATCACGGAAAATGATGTGGTGGTGGCGATAAGATCAATGAACTTGAATAGCTCACCTGGTCCTGATATGATTCACCCAAGAGTCATCAAAGAACTGTCTTGTCACCTGATTCTTCCCCTAACCACCCTGTTTCATGCCTGTGTGACTAATGCAGCCATTCCAGATGAATGGAAAGCTGGTAAAATTATCCCTATATACAAGCCTAAAAGTGATGCTGGCATGCCAAGCTCGTATAGACCAATATGTTTAACAAGCGTAGTGAGCAAATTGTTTGAGCTAATTATACACGGTCAACTTCTATCTCATATTTTTGCTAACAATATCATGTCTGAAAAGTAACACGGATTTTTAAAAAGACGGTCAACAACAACTAACTTGATGCAGTGTTTCATGATTGGACTAAAATGTGGGATAATAAGGAACCAGTTGATGTCATGTACGTAGATCTGAAAAAGGCATTTGATACCGTGGTACATTCAAAACTAGTTGCCAAACTGAATCACATAGGAGTCGTAGGGCAAGCTCTTAATCTACTGAAGAACTACCTATCAAATCGAACCCAAACTGTGAAAGTGAATAATGAAAGATCGCAACTATCGCATGTGTTGAGCGGAATACCACAAGGAACGTTATTAGGTCCACTAATGTTTATAAACGACCTAACTGACGTTATCTTCGAGCAGACCCGAATCACATTATATGCAGACGATTCCAAACTATACATAAAATGTTTAAGCATACAGGACTGCCTTGAACTCTATGACGACACGATCAATATGTGCAAGTGGTTCAAAACATGGCAGCTACGGATTAACTTGAGAAAAACCAAAGTCCTCCACATAGGCCCCGGAAATAGGAACTTCAACTATTTTATCCAACACAATCACATCGGTAACGTGGAATTTTGTCGAGATCTGGGAGTCTGCATGATGAATGATCTTTCAGTCAGCCGCCACTGCTCAAACGTAGCGAGAATTGCATACTTTCGGTTATATCAGTTCAAAAGAGCTTTCGTAACTTCGGATGTGCGGTTCCAACTCTTTATTTTCAAAACCTACATAAGGCCATTATTGAAAAGTAACACCGAAATATGGAGCCCCTCAAAGATCCAGGATATTGAATGTATCGAGAGAGTACAGCGAAGGTTTACAAAAAAGACATCAAATATGAAAGATACGCCGAATCTCCGGCGCCTCGATTTGCTCCAGATTGAATCACTTGAAATAGGAAGAATAAAATCCGATCTAGTCTATTTATATAAAATCATTCATAAGCTGGTCGAAATAGACTTCGACTCCATGTTTAGTTTCAACCACAGACCAACAAGAGGACACTCCTTTAAACTAAATGTTGAATTTGCTAGAACAAATTGTAGAAAATATTCCTTCGCATGTAGAGTTGTGCCGATTTGGAATCAACTATCAGAATCTGTAGTAATTGCTAATAATGTTCAAGCTTTCAAAAGATTATTAGAAAATCTAAACCTGACTTTTTTTGTAGGGGGCGCGCTTACACAGCTCCTTGAAGCTTTGTGCGTCCTGGATATTATGCATAACTATTAAATGTGTATATCATGTCTCTACCTTTATGCCACGTAAGTTTTTTGTACTTCCAGAAATAAATGTTTTGTTTGTTTGCTTTTGTTTGTAATACCTCCACCACTACCTCAGGGTACATAATACCTCATTGAACCTCGACAATCACGAAGAAGCTTTCAAATCAAGCTAAGAGAAAATTATGATTTTTCCTAATGACGGAATGAATCCGGATTTCCACTCCGGATCAGCCATATGTCAAATTAATTAAGATCATATAATTTCTTCTACCCTACAAACCTCATCGGCGTATTAGATACTGTGTCTATCTTCGAGGGTTTGTGAATTAGTAACAAGAGGCTGATTTCCCATAATGGTAAATCCGGATCTCGTATTCGTTCAGAAATGGCAGTTCCGGACCTCGTATTCGTCCGGAAATGGCAGTTACGGGTCTTGGATTCGTCCAGAAATTGCAAAACCGGATCTCGTATTCGTCTGGAAATGGCAATTACGGGTCTTGTATTCGTCCAGAAATTGCAAGGCCGGATCTCATATTCGTCTAGAAATGGCAGTTACGGGTCTTGTATTCGTCCAGAAATTGCAAGGTCGGTTCCCGTATTCGTCTCAATATGGCAGATCTGGATCTCGTATTCTTCCAGAAATGACAGGTGCAGATCGCGTATTCGTCCAGAAATGGCAGTTGCGGGTTTCGGATTCGTCCAGAAATTGCAGATTCGGATCTCGTTTTCGTCTAGAAATGGCAGTTTCCGAGTCTCGTATTCGTTCATATAGGACAGATCCGTATCTCATTTTCGTCCAGAAATGGCAGGTCAAAATCTCTTATTTGTCCAAGAATGGCAGTTTCCGGGTCACGTATTCGTCCAGATATAACTTTTTCCCTTTAACAGATAGACAAAATCTGTTAGAAGCAAACTAAAATTAAATTCTATCAGCTAGAAATTAGTGGCAATCTCAAGGTTCTACTATTTTTTATTACTCCACTGTGACTCAGTAAAGATTGTCCCTCCATATATATATATATATATATATATATATATATATATATATATATATATATATATATATATATATATATATTAAAGGCCCAAGGAAATGGAAATTAGTAACACAGCCCTGAAAAACGTTAAGGAGAATATTACATGAACCAATGAAAGCTTAAGAAGGAAAATAGGAGATGCAGAGAACGGAAAGATAGGGCAAACTATTTTAACCGTTAAATTAAAATAAATAAAGAAGTTGGATTTGAACCTGTGTCATCAAGCGCTCATCGCTTATATGAACACTACACTCATCGCCAGAGCTACCATCCTCAACCCCAGGTTCAAATCTAACTTCTTTATTTATTTACATATAACGGTTAAAATAGTTTGCCCTAACTTTTCGTTCTCTACATCTCCTATTTTCCTTCTTAAGCTTTCATTGGTTCATGTAACGTTTTTCTGGGTTGTGTTACCAATTTCCATTTCCTTGGGGCTTTAAATACATCTATATATCACGTGTCATGTGATTTTCAATTATCATTATATATATATATATATATATATATATATATATATATATATATATATATATATATATACAGTAAACCCTCGATATAACGAACTATATGGGGCGGGGGGGGGTCGTTCGTTAAAGCCGAAAGTTCGTTAAACCCGATGGGTGTTAAAAGCAATGGAAATAACGAACCAAGTTCGTTATAGATATGTAATACGTATGTAATTACTAATAAAGTTAAGTGGACTACACAACATAGTAGTGATACGTACCTTGCACTCTAGGAGACATGTGACACACCAACACTCACTCAGGCTGGTCGTAACGCTTGCCTGTTAAACCCGATGGAGTTCGGCCAAGAAATTTGGTTCGTTGTATTCGAAATTCGTTATATTGAGGGTTTACCTTATGTATATATATATATATATATATATATATATATATATATATATATATATATATATATATATATATATATATGCAAATTTTGTTGAAGATCATTTTGTATTTCGCCTTAATTAATTTCCTTTGGCAACTTTCTCTTCTTCTAACTATATTTTTTTATTCCATCTTGTAGATAGTGGATCACTTGCCCTGTATTCATCTCTTTTTCAAATGAATGTGTTTGGTAAAAACCAAACTAAATTGCTGAGCTTTCGATCTTATTCGATCATCTTCGGAGCGTTTTGATATTTTCTTGCCTCCTTTTCCGATGTAATGAATGGAGAGAGGACCTGACAGAATGAAAGAAATGAAATGAAAAGAGAGGTGGGATACAAATAACAGCTCTTCTGCCCCTCCCCCGCCCCCCTTGGCCCTTCTAGAGCGACCAAGGACGGAGAAGGGGAGGCCAAGTACTCCTTTATAGACCCTCATAGTCACACTGTCTAGAGCCAAGTAGGCTCAAAGCACTGTGAGTACGGCGGTTAGGAGTGAGAGGGAGAGGAATAAAAAAGTTTTAGGATAGGTCAGTGAAGAAAATAGTAGGAGACAAAAGTGGACTTAGTTAGTCATGCAACCTACAGCTTAACGTGGAATCCGAACCACGATGTGTCGCTTGTCTCTAACTATAACTTTGCAGTTTATTGTGACCCCGTCCCACGTATCTACTGTGAGTCCCGTGTGCGATTGTGATAGAAAAAACGAATAGATGTTGAAGGCTCCAGGAAGTAAGAGGTTTGCAAAGAGATGCTAGTTGCTTGGAGGTCAGGCTTATCTCTGTCCATTTTAGGTAGTTATAGATAGTGTGATAAAGTTATAAAATTTGTATTTGCTTTGCGTGAGTGTCCCGCATTGCTGTTATTTATATATATATATATATATATATATATATATATATATATATATATATATATATATATACATATATATATATATATATTTTTTTTTTAATATGTCCAAGTAGTGTCGGTATTTATGAGGCGTTCAAACCGTTATTAGGTTTCTATCTCTCTATTTATTCTTTCGTATTCCTATCCTAATTTTAATTAACTATATGCTATTCTCTGGCATTGCTTCGGTTATTTAATTACTCTTAGTCGTCGTTGAGTATTATTCTCTTTCTCTAGGTGTAGATTTCTTCTTCGTCTTCTTCTCCTCCTTCAACTATCCTTGGGAAACTTGGGAATAATCTGTGTGATCTCAATCCTTCTCTTTGGGCAATTTGGTTGGTTAATTCAACTCCTACTTCCTTCTGTGTCTTTTCTAAGACTCCCCTTGCTCTTCTTGCAATTATTCTGTTAAGTGGCTTTATCTTGTCTCCCTGTGTAGGTCTCATAATCATCTTCTTTCTCCTCTTCTAGTGTTTGTTATTAAGTAAATAGCTTTGTTTTGAACCTTTTGGAGTCTTAATAGGTTATTTCTCAAGATCGTGTACATCGCCATGGTTGAATAAATAATCGCGGAGTGTACTATGGCTTGATAAATTTTTCTCTTGTTTTTCATGCTTAGTTAATTAACTTGTACAATAATGCCAGGCCGCTCTTCCTTCGATTTACCATCTCATTTACGTCCTTTTTATAACCTAATTTCGTAATGGTTAGTCCAAGCACCTTACATTCTTTGTCGTATCTGTATCCCTGTCTTTCTACATATACATTTGTGGTGCTCCTCCTGTACACGGGTACCATTTTATATTTATCCCTGTTGGTTTCAATTTTCCACTTTTCTTCGTATCTATTAATGATTCTTATCTCTCCTGCAGTCATCCTAGCTTGCATTGGGCCGTTCCTGTAAGGGCAAACTATGATTTGAGTGATGTCGTCTGCAAATTGGATGTTCAAGCAGCCCTCATTTCTTGGTTGTGGTATATCTGCTGTGTAGATTGAATAGAGAGACGGACTCAGACATCCGCCTTGAGCAAACCTGCAGTGAGCTCGAATATTTCTCCCTGATGTCGTCTTATTTCCACATAAGCACGTCTCTCCATTACATAATCACATAAAATCCTTTCGATCTTGTTGTTCATTCTTAATCTGAGTATCTTGAGTTGTTTTCCCCTCTGCCATACTTTGTCGAATGCCTTGGATACGTCCCGGCATACGATGTCTACGCTCATTTTTTCTCTCTTTGTCTTCGCTATCTTTTCAAGGATGCCTCCAAAGCCATCCCCGTGCTTCTGTTTTTCCTGAAGCCAAATTGGCAGCTGTTTCTCCAGCCATTATCATCGAGAAATTTGGACAGTCTGTTATTTATTAGTTTTTCCAATATCTTACCGATGAAATCTAGTAGCGAGACGGGGTGGTAGTTATCCACTTGATCTGGGGGTTTTCCCGCCTTGGGTATGAATCATCTTCGCTACTTTCAGTTCATCAGAAAAGTATCCCGTGTTCAAGCACACATTGAAGACGTTTCTCACTTCCTCGAGTATGTTCGGGGGTTCTTCAAGGTAATTTAATATCGTGAGTCCCGATCCATCTGAGGCTTTCTGTGGGAAGTTCTTTATCGTTTCTTTTAATTCCTTAGATGTAATGATTGCGTTTATTCCGTCGTTTTTTTTTGTTTCTTTTTTCTTCGACAAAGTGGAAGGGGTATGTCCTTTCGATCTCTCCATTCGTCCACGATCTGAAGTTCGAATTCAATGTCATAGTCCTCGTTCTCTCCTAAGCTAATTTTGAATACATTTCTCCACTGCTCTCTAAATAATGCCTCTATTTCTTCCTCATCTTTTAAAATGTTGTTCCCTGCATCCTTAATTTTCATTTTATCCCTTGTTGTCCGTGTCTTTAATCTGATAATATGTTTTCACAATTCCCTTGGTGATGTTTCCACATCTATTTTCTCGATGTGCTGATCCCATTTCTCTTCCTGTTTTTTTTATAAATTAGTGCTATTAGTTCTTTCTTCTGTCTCATGAGTGCGTTGTATACTTCCCTTGATGTACCGAATCTTCTTATATGCTCTGCCGCCCGGCCGATCTCCTGGCTCAAAGCCACCATCTCTGGTGTCCACCTAAATTGTTTAATGGTTTCGAACGAGTTAATGGGGACGGCCTCCTTCTCTGCCCTTTTAATTTCTTCTTTGACCCTATCCAACTCCCCGTCGATTTCCTCTAGAGTGGCTTTCCCCAGCGGGCTGGGCACGTAAGTCTGAATGAAAAAAAAACATTTTTAAGGGTTATTTATTCCGCTTAGGTTGAGTGTAACGATAGAGGAAACGGGCCAGTCCGGTGAGTGAAATTTTAAAATAATTTTAATGTTCGATTCCAGCTTGTCGCTTGACTGTTGATGGCCGGCTTATCTTCGTTTATTAATATGGCTTCTAAGATGTTCAGCCTAGCTTTATTAACCTCTTTTCTCTTAACAACGATGTTGTCAACTAGCATATCTCTCGTTAGGTTAATGTTATGTATACTCTCCATATGATTTAAGTCTTCTGTTGGATCTTTTTTCATGCGTTTAAATGGACATTAACTAAAGCTAGTGCACTCATCGGAGGACTTCACTTCCAAAAGATCATCGGTGATTACACAGCAGGATATCTGTATGGAAATGTAAAAGTTCATAAGCCGAACAACCCATTGAGGCCTATCATCTCTCAAGTCACGACACTTTCGTACTGTTGTGCTAAAACTCTAAATAAAGTAATAAAACCGTAAATCCCTTTGAAATATAGCATGAAATCCATAATGGAATTCATTGATATACTCCACTCTACAAGACCGGCAGGACTAAGATCATCCCTTGACGTCGTGGAAAAAAACGTGTGCCACCATCCTACAATGTCTCCCCCAAATCTTGACCCAAACATCTTAAGGAGCATGTTACGTCCATGCCAATCAGAGGCTCCGTTCAGGATACCGGACGGTAATCTATACACACAAGTAAATGGAGTGGCTATGGGGTCACCCTTAGGGCCGACGTTCGCCAACTGTTTTATGGGTCAATTTGAAGAGAGATTATTGAACATCATGCAAAATAAGCCACACACATATTGCCGATACGTAGACGACATCTACATCAACGTCCAAAACGAAGAACATCTGATAAACATCAAGTAGCAATTTGAGGAGAACTCCGTGTTAAAATTCACTTATGAATTGAGCACGTGCAATAAACTCCCTTTTTTGGACGTTGAGGTTCGAAACATCAATGGTAGTTACATCACTAACGTACATAGAAAAAGTACGGACATGAGAAGATGCCTCAATGTGGAGAGTGAATGCTCAGAAAGGTATAAAATAAGCGTAATCGGCTCATTCCTCCGCCGAGCATATAAATGCTGCTCTACGTGAGAACTTCACCACCAAGAGATAGCACGAGTAAAACAAGCACTCGTGAACAACGGCTTCTTAAACAGCATGATTGGCAAACAACTCCAATCATTTTTTCATAATCATTGCAAAGATAAGGATAAAACTGAAAGTAATCAGGGTGAAGTCAACAACATCAAAGGAATCAGATGTCCACGGATTATAAAATAGATGAAAAAAACATCAAGGAGATTATTAACCGTAACATCAAGGTTAAAAATCAAATGGATAAAATTCAACTCATCATATATTATAAAACAACAAAAGCCAGTAATCTCCTAATAAAAAACAACAGCTGCCTAAACTCCTCAAATCTCAAGTCAACCAACATAGTTTACGAGTTCATCTGCTCCGATAAAGACTGTAAGATTTATAACAACTCAAAATATATTGGCATGAGAACTACTACAGTTTCGAGACGTTTAACCATGCATATGCAAAGCGGAGGGCCTAAAAATCATATAAAGAGTGTACATAACATTAACCTAACGATAGATATGCTAGTTGACAACACCATTGTTAAAAGAAAGGAGGTTAATAAAGCTAGGCTGAACATCTTAGAAGCCATATTATTAAACTAAGATAAGCCGGCCATCAACAGAACAGTAAAGCACCTGTTGAATAAATACCCCTTAATAATCATATGCGGGGACGTGTCCAAGGCATTTGACAAAGTATTACAGAGGGGTATGCAACTCAAGATTCTCAGATTAGGAATGAACAACGAGATCGAAAGGATTTTATGTGATTATGTAATGGAGAGACGTGCTTATGTGGAAATAGGACGACATCAGGGAGAAATATTCGAGCTCACTGCGGGTTTGCTCAAGGCGGATGTCTGAGTCCGTCTCTCTATTTAATCTACACAGCAGATATACCACTACCAAGAAATGAGGGCTGCTTGAACATCCAATTTGCCGATGATGTCACTTAAATCATAGGTTGCCCCTACATGAACGGCTCAATGCAAGCTAGGATGACTGCAGAAGAGATAAGAAGCATTAATAGATACAAAGAAAAATGGAAAATTAAAACCAACAGGGATAAATATAAAATGGTACCCGTGTACAGGAGGATCATCTCAGATGTACATGTAGAAGGACAGGGCTGCAGATACGACAGAGAATGTAAGGTCCTTGGACTAACAATTACTAAATTAGGCTATAAAAAGGACGTAACTGAGAGGATAAATCGAGGGAAGAGCGGCCTGGCTTGATAAATTTTTCTCTTGTTTTTCATGCTTAGCTTAACTAACTTGTACAGTAATGCCAGGCCGCTCTATGAACGACAAGGGAAGCGGGAGGAGGGTTGGAAGAGCTATTCTTGGTCTCGCACTTCTCTTTTCATTTCATTTCATTTCTTTCATTCTGTCAGATCCTCACTCCACTCATTACATCGTTTACGTAAAGTAGGTAAAAACATATCAAAAGGCTCCGAAGATGATCGAATAAGATCGAAATCTCAGCAATTTAGTTTGGTTTTTACCAAACACATTCATTTAAAAGATAGATGAATACAGGACAAGTGATCCACCATCTACAAGATGGAATAAAAAAGATAGTTAGAAGAAGAGAAAGTTGCCAAAGGAAATTAATTAAGGCAAACTACACAATGGTCTTCAACAAAATTTGCATTCAAGAAAGATTGCTACCCAACTTCAAAGACTGCAACCCAACTACACTAATATATATATATATATATATATATATATATATATATATATATATATATATATATATATATATATATATATCATCTCACAGATCATATGATATTAGAAAAAATGTCAGAACGTGCTTAATATCACAATGCTAAAGAACATAAGTTATCCAAAATCTGGATCTGGATCTGGATCCCACCCCCGAATTCTAATCAACCATTCTTTGCCACAAAATGTCATCGAAATTTGTCAATAACATTTTAGTTAACTTGTACATAACACACACACACACACACACACACACACACACACACACACACTGACGATCAGGATCTCTGCCCAACACTGTTAGCAAATTCGACGCGAATGAGCAATGAGACAAGAAACAGGAGTTTTTTAAAGGCAAGAGAAAGGGACATTAGAAGAAGACTAGAATCAAAGAGATAACGCCAGGGGAAAAAAAGCTTGAAATTCCTGACCGGGACTCAAACCCGGGTCTGCTGATTGCCGACCAGATGCTCTACTGCTAAGCTACCAGGCACGGTGATTCTACTTCGCCCAAAGCGTTACCCCATCAAACCCAGTAAAGGATTGCCTTCATTGTGCCGCCCTCTGCTTTCTTTGATTCTACTGTTCTTCTAATGTCCATTTCTCTTCTACTGTTCTTCTATACTCCTGTTTCTTGTCTCATTGCTCATTCGCGTCCAATTTTCTCATTCTCTTGTAAATATATATATATATATATATATATATATATATATATATATATATATATATATATATATATATATATATATATATATATATGGATAAAACCACAGTAATAGGAGTACATAATTTTATATGCGAAACCAAGTTTCGCATTTAAAATTAATCCTATTACTATGGTTTTATCCCTATAGTTACACGTACGCTACTGTAGTTTTTTGTATATATATATATATATATATATATATATATATATATATATATATATATATATATATATATATATATATATATATATATATATATATATATATATATATATATATATATATATATATATATATATATATATATATATATATATATATATATATATATATATATATATATATATATATATATATATATATATATATATATATATATATATATATATATATATATATATATATATATGTGTGTGTGTGTGTGTGTACAGGTTGTTAAAGAACGACACGGTGCTAGAGAAGAGGCGTCTGACTACGCTGTATCAACGGTAGGTGGTAGGTAGGTATTGTCACCAGTATCTGGCATCTTGGACGACATTCCTCAATCGGATGATTAAATGCACATAAAGATCAGAATGACAATCACTGATTAGTCATCAGGGGTCGGTCATCGCTGACTGAGTTCATTGTGGATGGTGGGCAGATTCTGGTGATTCGCTGGCCCTATCGGTGTCAGCTGCCCCAAGGAGTTTTCTCTTGAGACTCCTCGAGCTCTCTTTTAGTCGGAACAGATTCGAGTACTCCTGATTATAGGATTGACGAAGTTTTAGGAGGTTTGGGGTGTGGGGCTCTATAGTATTTGGTTTTTGGGTTGTTAGGTGTATGTTCAGCCCCCTGAGGGAGTGGGACGCCCTGTGATGTCTGGGCTTGTCTTTGATGGTGTTTTTTTGTTTACGGGCTCCTTTGGAGGGAAGGGCGAGTCCCTTTTTGTATGGATATTTAAGGCTGAATTCAATTTTAAGCGGCCCACCCTTGTTCGGTGTCGCCAGAAGAGACGTTTCCTTGTTTATTTTTTTACAGGACTTGAGTTTTTTTCCTTTCACACATTTTCACTGCTTCCAACTTCACTATTTTTCTTATTGAACCTCATCTCCTCGCCAGCATTTTGGCCTAGATGCCCTCGTTTGTTTTTTCTTTTCCTACTGTTTAGTAAATAACAATAATACACTAAATTCTAAGCAAAGGATAACCTGGAATTCCTTTATTTCCTAACAATTCCTTGCTTTAGTGTTGGAGGAGGAGCGAATTCCTTTTACTCGCTCCATTTATCAATACCTTGACCTTGAAAATTAATATAAGGTCATCCCCTAAGTAATGCGGCTTTTTTTCTAAATGTTATTATTATTCTATGAATAGAAATCAAAAGACTCAAGATATTTATATTTTAATAAGTATTTATTTATTAATTTAATAAGTATTATAGTTCTCACCATTTTCTACCACTACTCTCCATCTTTCTACTATTCAATGCCATGTTGTAAGAATCGTTTGACTTTGGTTTTAAAAGGTTCACTAATTTTTTTTCTACCTCTTCTGGTGTTGACATCTTCATTCTCTTCAGGTGATTCCCTAAACTTATAAAAAAATATTAATCAGATGGGATTAAGTCGGGTGAGAATGGCGGATGACTCATTAGTTTCCTGTATGCGATGTGAGGGCGGGCGTTGTCTTGATGAAAGAGCGCTCTTCTTCCATTGATTAATACTGGCCTGATTTTTTTGTCCTTTAAATGAGTACAGTCGACCTCTTTGATAATGCTCTGATTTGAGTTAAGAAGTTCGAACTGAATTATGCATTGATTAATCTCACCAAAGGCAAAAGCCAATATTCCCGTTTCGGCTGTGATATAGTATTTTTACCGAGGACTAAACCATTTACAAACATGGTATTGAATAGTAGAAAGATTAAGAGTAGTGGTAGAAAATGTTGAGAACTATAATACTTATTAAATTAATAAATAAATACTTATTTAAATATAAAAACTTCAGAGTTGTTTAATTTATATCGAGAAAATAATGATAAACAATAAACTTATGGGATGAGCTAGTATTTATCCGCTACTAGTAATATTACTACTACTTTGAAAACGAAAAATTTTTCCAGGGACACGCCCCATTAAATAGACCGATCTGTAAGAATTCACTCCTTTTTTTTTACTCTTTTCCTTAATCCACCTGGCGACCGGTGCTTGCCGCACTTCCCCCATTAAGAGCCTACTTGTCTATGCTGGGGAGATGCCACTCGCTTTGCGCCCTGTACAGTCCATTATTCGCCTGTACGCGCGAGCCCGGTGCCTCCCTCAGTCACCAACAGCTCTCACTGCATCCGAGCCGATCTCGGCGGTGCCTATGTCACCGAGAGACGCCAGTCATACCCTAAGCCCTTTGGGTTTAGGGTTAGGAAACTCCTTCGAGAGCTCGGTGTAGCCCTCGGGCCGGTGGCGCCTCTGGTTCTGCCCGGGATGCCACCCTGGAGGGTACTACCTTTAACTAGTTGTCGCCACGCCTCTGCTTCCAAAGCTTCCAGAGTGCCGCGAGTATTGCGTTCGACCTTCACGGCATCCATGGGGCCGAGATTAGATTGTGATCTATAGCGGCTCTCAAAGCGCCTCGAGTGCTCTCGAGGCGTTGGAATCTCCACACCTCCTGGTTCGCGGTATCCGTTGCGCTACGGTTGCCACGAACCGGGTGGATATCGAGGTAATCTTCTGCTGGGTTCCTGGACAGGTGGGAACTGCCTGGGATGAGTGCGCCGATGAGGGCGCCAAAAATTCCTCGAGGACTAGGCGACCAGACAAGCTTTTGGCTCTTCTTCACACCGAATACATGACAGGAATCAAGGCAGCCCTCTGGGTTGCTTGGCAAAAAAAGATGGGAGATGGCCGGGGTAACTTGAAGCCACGTGCCATTTCGCCGTGACTGTTCCCTTGGACCTACCCCCCAATGCCACGATGGCTTCAGAGCGCTTTCTGTCGTCTTTGAATTGGACAAACTCGCGGGACGCACCGCCATTTGATGGAGCGCTCGCCTGCAGCTTATTGTGACGACTGCATTTCTCCGCCAGACTGTTCGGCACATTCTTGTTGAATGTCCCAGTCGGGGGGATCTTCGCGCACGTTGCTTGTCCCCATATCGGGACCAGTGGGGTTACTACTACTTGTCCCTTGTACTCTGGATGGGTTCGTGTACACATACTTGTGGACTATCTAACCTTTGTTAGGAGGCTGGACTCCTCCATTTTATTTGACTCTCTTCTTTGTAGGTCGCATTTTCGTGCGCCGGGGAGAAGCGGGCATCTTCCCGACACCGGACCATGCTTCCTTCTTCCTTTTGCTTCTTTGATTATTTTATTTTTACCCGTTTGTTTGACTTTGTTTTAATATTTTGATTATTTGGTTTCTGCCTTTTTTTTTGTCTTTTTCTAAACCTAGACTAGTATTAGGCTGTAGCGTGATTACGATGACTTTTGCCCTTGTATGCAGTTGCCAGAGGTGCTCTTAAAAAAATATATCAAAATCAGGGGCGATTTCTGTGTTCTTTCCTTTTACGGATTTAATATTTATGACTCCGAAAAGAGCGGAAATGTGGCGCGGAAAAGGAGTTTCCAGATGTCTCTTTTCTCCCCAATTGTGGCAAAATTGTGGGGTTTATTACCCACAAAGTAAAGCGTTCAGAAAGGAAAATTAGAGAATAATACAAATAAATAAAGACGATAGTTATAATGATAGCAATAATAATATAAAATATTGATGATAATAATAATGATAGCAATAATAATATAAAATAATGATAATAATAATAATGATTGCAATAATAATATAAAATAATGATAATAATGGTAATAATAATAGTAATAATACTGATGTCTCACACATTTAGCCAATCACAACACTCGCTGTCTTTCCCCTCTCGTCTTCACAGCACACGTACCCACTCTCTTCTCTGTTCCGGAACCCTGTCGATGGAGTACTACTATCACCTATGAAGGTACTCATATACACATACCCCGACGCGGAACCACGAAAGGTTGTACAATCTTGGTTGGTTTCAAAACACAATACTACCAGACAGCCCCCTCCCCTTTAACGAGGCCCGACCCATACTCCCTTCGTTTTCCAGCGATTGTCATACTGATCTTTATATACATTATGCGGTTACGGGATCTCGTCCGCGACGGGAGGGACGGATGCCGTCACTTTCTACAAGAACCATAATAACTAGAAGGAAAGATGTCTGTTTATATTAAACGGTCACACTTTGCTGCTGTAGCATCGATGATAATTTATATCAGGCCATAGACCTCTTTAACTCTGGACTGGCCACTGGGCTATGTTTTGAATGTTGCCTGTGCATAACGGCCACACTGAATTCAAACGCGCCATCTGCCGCAGGGAACGCCAGTTTGAGTTCATCAGTGAGTGAAGTCACAAGTCACGCGCGCCTGTGTCCGTAAGCTATGGTAAGTTTACATTGTTTTTGTACCCAAAACTGCATCATTTTTGCTCTAATGTTAAAGAAGTTTTAAGAGGTATGTGCCTTGTTCCTTTTGTTTATCCGGCAAAGTTGTTTTGACTCCCCACCACAACAATGTGTGTGTGGGGGTGGGTGGGGTGGTTCGGTGAACTACTGTGTTGCTAATAGTAGTAGCTAGTACATAGTAATAGTAGTATTAATATCGATAATATCACCATTTTGCGCTATGGTAGTAAGAATTGATAAGTAGCAGAATATTTTTTTATATTTTAGCACTCTTCAATAACAATAATAATATTAATAATAAAAATTTTATTATTATTTAGTTATTATTATTATTGTTGCTGCTATGACTATTGATAACACTGGGCAACAATGTATTTGTTGAGTTGACAAAAGTACATTTTCCTACCTAATTCGAGCAGACTGAATTCAAATCTGAAATCAGATTCTCTCTAAATGCTACAGATGTTTCGTAGTATCAATAACTAATATTATACAATAATTTTGATTTTATCACGCCTATCATCATGCCCTGAAGTAATTTTGAATCATCCTTTTGCGTTATTTAGAGTAAAGCAGGTTTTTTTGCACAGACATTTTATTGCATAAGAGAAGAAACTTGAATTACACATTAGGATTACAAATACTGTAATCAAATAGATGCTAATTTATTGATGACCGTACATCAGGCTGGAGGACCTCTTCTTGATTTCAATCAGGCAAAAATTTGCGTTTGTAACTTTCTCTTGTAAGTCTTCTCTGGCTGATCTCTTCTAATCATCCAGCAGTAGTCCGCCATCATGTGTCTATCCCAGTGACCTTGATAGCGCTCTTCCATCGTGGGACAGTCGAGTCCGAGACAAACACTGGTCCCCAAAAGATTGGCCAGTTCGGGAAACTTTAGAAGCAGGAATGCCAAACATTGTTAATGAGCCAATCGTAAGTCGAGAGAAGATCTTTTTCCCTCCACTTCATCTCAAACTGGGGTTGATGAAGCAGTATGTCAAGGCGTTGAGCACTGACAATGATTGTTTTCAGTACATAGTATCGGAATTTCCTGCTTTCATTTTCTGCCGTTATTCGTAACTTCTTGGGAAACAAAAAAGCGCATAACTACGAGGATCTGGTTACTAATATTCTTTTAGCATATCGTGATCTGGGATGCAACATGAGTGTGAAGTAGCATTTCCTAAATAGTCACCTCGACCGATTCCCAGAGAATCTGAAAGCCGTGAGCGACGAACAAGGGGAACGCTTCCATTAGGATTTGATCCCACATACAGATATAGCATGGAAACTTTGTATATCCCTTCTGCTAGCCAAGGAGGAAGTTGACCATCTTAAGGTCTACACATATGATCCAATTGTGTTCATGGTACTTAAGTAAATCCATGACCAAGTGTAGGCCATGAATGGTCTTTTGCAGTCTCCTTCTTTTCTTATGTTCTTCTTATGTTCTTATGTCATCATGAGTTTCTCGCAAATGGATTGAGTGACCGAGAGGAACTGCACCAAAGTCATTGCCATTATGCAAAAGGACACATTTGAGGTTACACTTGTAGCTATCCAAAAACAGTCTCCACTCAGCAGGGCTATAGGTGCCAAGTCTTAACTCGGTAAACAGACCAAGAACATCGTGGCAGTATACAAATTGTTTGTCTTCAGAGAAATATTAACAAATGTACTCTTAGTTGTTCGGTAATATGATACCCGTACCGACCTGTCAAGCATATGTCTTTCACTCAACCTGGAGGCTAAAAGTTCTGCAGCTTTCTTGGAGAGCGCCAAATAAGGTATCAAGTCATTTAAATCCTCTTGATTAAAACAGTGAGGAGCTAATGACTGTTTAGCATCTGATGATAACAGTCCGATACATGATCCTTTGGCTCTCGACACACCATGGGGATTCCAAAAGGAAGACCATTTCTCTTTCCTTTCTTCCACTCACGAAGATGTTCCACGCAACTATAGCATGTGGGGTCCACTTCTTATCTTGATCGCCAAGAGGAACATCAAAATATGCCTTATACTTGTAAGTGCGGATCACAAAGTTTAATATATTACGCCATTGACGAACTATCATGTAACAGCCACATATGTAGCAGAAGGCGTCTGGATCATTAACGCAATTTCCTCTTAATGAAGCCATCACTCTAATATGAAACCTAAAAAAAGAAACAATAATGTCAATATTTTGCACAATAACACTTATTACTATCTTACTACTATGTACTGTGAAGTAGTTGCTTTCTACAAGCACCCTCTCTGTGCGTCCGGAGGGCAGTTTTCGGGGAAACGAGAACATAGAAATTACAGAATAACTATAGCATGTAGGTAAAAATGGATTATATATTTGAAATCAGCATGAAAAAACGAATTAAAATTTGCAGATAAATCTAAGTCACCAGAAAATGTGATTAAAATTGTTTCCCTGTGTAATGATTACGATACATTTTTTTTTTTATTTTACTACCCTTATGTTCACGCAGATATGATCAACTCAGCATGGTTAAGTATGCTGCCGTCAATTGCCGATCTGGGTACAGACCCACGAAAGCAGAAAAGGAGGCTATTGCAGCGGGTGGACAAGCACCCTGTAAGCACTCAGTGTTTGCTTCCCCAAGTCTGACAGGCAAGAGATCCGTAAGAAGTAGATATCTGCCCTAAAACGCAGTGATACTGGCTGGAACCCAGACCAAATCATTGGCCTAG
Organism: Ceratothoa steindachneri; assembly: GCA_963969495.1. Lineage (NCBI taxonomy): Eukaryota > Metazoa > Arthropoda > Malacostraca > Isopoda > Cymothoidae > Ceratothoa > Ceratothoa steindachneri. Next base: position 56,961,958 of record OZ018318.1, read on the forward strand.
TGTCCGTCAGTTCATGGAGTGGGGGAGGGGGCAGTGGAATAAAAGCGAGGGAGCAGCGACACATTGACGATGCCAAAGTCACCCGGGACTTGGTAGATGCATTTATTCATGCCGACCATGACGACCTGGTTGAAGGGACGGAACAGGCACTCGTCCACCTGGTTGGTAACCTGCCACACAAGATCCTGCGTACTCACAGGTGCTGGTCTTATCAAGACATCCTCACCGATAATAAGGTATCAGACAAACTTACCCGTGTCACCGAGCAAGTGGACAAGGACATGGAGGTATCCCAACAGGGCAAACTCAAATCATTCACAGACTTGCTGTCGCGCAGTAGGCTAGTATGCCTCTCTCACAAGACTATCTGTCTCACCAGGAATGTATGCCACATATACAGGTGTCTCACGAAGAAGGAAAGAACACGGTATTTACTGTTTGCGTGTAACAACCCTAAGAAGGCCTTTCAGAAGGTCGTTGTTGCCATTGGGGAAGAAGATGACCAGCTGGCTACATTGAGCTCTGCTAGTGGTCATAGCTTCTTGAAAATATTGTACCTTAAATTGGCGGCCGGTCTGTTCAATGTCTTCACATCTAACTACAGCAAAATTGATTCGGGTGCAGCTCGCAACAAGACCACTGATAAGAAAATAAAACTGAATGGCTTCAAGAAATAGATACATTTTGTGGAACGTAAACATTGGTTTTAGAAAATTTCAGTATTAATCTTGTGTTCATTTGGGCAAAGTAAAATTACAGAATTGCCACGAAGATTCAATACAAGGGTACGTAGAGAGGACAGTGAATTTGTTTCTTGTGACCAGAACTTTGACAAAATGACACTGGTTCGTGTTGGAAGTCAGAATCATTGTACTGATATTTAGTGTTCATTCAAGATCTGAGAATCTATGGAAACCAATGAGAAGTTTAAACCTAATAATGTATTGTTTTGTTTTTTTCATTCAGCAGCAATGTAGCAGAAATTGATAAATTAGATACAGTTAACTTTTTTTCTTATTTCACCAATTACCACCAATAAACTTCGTCTATACATTGTCATGACTCATTATCTATATATGAAAACTGTAAAACCTACAGCAAAAAGGTTATTACCTTTGTTTTTCGAGTATCATCAAATAATGTTGAAAATGGTCTTGGGGGCTGTATGCAATTGACCAATATTCTGAGCTCAGTCCAGGTTTTAAGAAGTATGTGATCAGGCTTATAATTAGTAAGGCTTAAAGTCCATAATAATAGTAATAATAATAATAATAATAGCAAAGTTAAGACGCACCGGATGTGATTAGTCGCCGGATGGGGTCACAACCAGATAATCCATTCTGCTCTATTATTGCCTGATACAACTTAGCTTGCTGCACACTAGTCAAATCCGTTGTTTCATTACATTCCTCGTTCTCTACTAGTGACTTGTCCATTTCCAATTAAATGCTAGGTTTATTTTAAGACAGTTTCAAAGCGATGGTATAACCAGAACGAAACAAGACGGTGCTACCAGTTTCATCCGTATGGCTAAATGGACTCGTATGACGAGGAGAAAATCTAAGTATGCCCTTTGGTCACCACCGGTGTCAATAGCTTTATTACCCTCATAAATATATTTCTGTTTGTTATAAATTACTGTAGAGTACTTCAATTAATCACTACGTGTTAGCCTTCTTAGTCGCGTGTACGCGATTCTATAAGTTACACTGTCGGTCCGTAGGTCACCGGTCAGGTGGTAACCATTTTACTTTTTAATGAGTTTTTTGGAAATAACATCGTAACTATTCGGCCGATTCTAACAAAATTTAAAACTTTTATGTTGTTTTAAATTCTCATTCGAATGATATAATTGCCAAGGTCCTCCCAAGCTTAGTCCGAGGATTATTGAAAGTTTTGAAGGTCGTAAGGTCATATGGTCATAAGGTCATAAATCAGAATAATTGAGAGCACGCGACTTAGGTTTGTTGACCTTGTTAAAGTTCAGTACGACTCACAGTACACACAACATGGTCTTAATATGATAAGAAGCTCATATTAATCGGGTTGTTGCCAAAGATATATATTGCCTGGAGGGAAAAGAGAGATGATTCTGAGTGCTTCCGCCTTTATTTAATTATTATTTTATTTTCCTCCAGGTAATTTGAATAATCCTAATATTTTAAAAATATACCATTTTTATAGGGATAGGACCGATACCAAGATTAATTCCAATTCAATTCTTTAAATAGTATTAATATTACTTGATATATTTCTCTTATTCGTATTGATTGTCAGTATTATTTTTGTATCACCAATACAATAATATTATTTTATTTATCACTTTTCTACTACATTATATTACTTCTTTTAGGATTTGGGGGCTTTGTCCAAATATGTTCTTATTGGCGGTCGGAAGATGAAATGCGGCCAAGAGAATTGAATCCGATTCCGTCGAAATCGGATTTAACCAAGATTTTACCGCGTTTTGCCTCCCCACCGCTCATAAAGATGAACAGATTTGGACAAATAACCTACAAATATTACAAAACGAAATAAAAACTTTAATTTGGGTGCGTAACATTTTTTAAAACTTGCCCGTTAAGCAACTTCCTATATATATATATATATATATATATATATATATATATATATATATATATATATATATATATATATATATATATATATATATATATATATATATATATATATATATATATATATATATATATATATATTCTCTCTCTCTCTCTCTCTCTCTCTCTCTCTCTCTCTCTCTCTCTATTGGACACGTGGCAAATGCCTTTCAACGTGGGGAAATGCAAAGTGATGCATATCGGCCACCGAAACCCCAAATCTCAGTACATCCTTAAGGGCACTGCTCTTGAATCGAGTGACACTGAGAAGGACTTGGGTGTAACTATCACTAGCGACCTCAAGTTCTCGAAACAGTGCATCGAGGCAGAGAAGAAAGCCCAAAGGATGTTAGGCTACATAAAGCGCCAGTTTGGATACCGTAACAAGGAGATAGTACTTTGTCTGTACAACTCCCTCGTTCGGCCGCACCTGGAGTATGCCGTACAATTTTGGAGTCCTTCGTTTCGAAAGGACATCGCAAGGTTGGAACGCGTACAAGCTAGGGCAACCAAGCTGATTCCCTCTATCCGACATAAAAGTTATGAGGATAGACTAAGGGAATTAGATCTGTTCTCGCTGGAAACCCGTAGACTGCGTGGTCAGCTCATCGAAGTTTTCAAAATACTTCGAGGGTTCAACAATGTTGACTACCGGGATATTTTCACACTGAGTGAGAACAGAACGCGCAATCACGGCTTCAAACTTGAACTGAAGCGTTACAACCGCAATCTGAGTGGAAATTTTTTCCCTTACAGTATCTGCGGTAGTTGGAACGGACTTCCAGTGAAAGTTGTCAACAGTGAATCTGATGACCAGTTCAAGTCAAGACTAGACAAAGTCTTGAAAAGTGGCCGTACAGGGACGCAAAACAATTGAGCAGCCAAGTGCCCGCTCGATTGCTAGTCCAAAGGTACCCTCTTTGAATGGACCGTAAGGTCTCCTAGGGTACTTTCTTTCCTTGTTACTCCTTGTTACTCTCTCTTTTCCCTATCTTTCTCTCTCTCTCTCTCTCTCTCTCTCTCTCTCTCTCTATATATATATATATATATATATATATATATATATATATATATATATATATATATATATATATATATGTAAACTAACCCAGAGGAAAATGAAAAGATGAATCCAAGCACTTTCGAACTATATTTGCAAGTTCATTTTCTAGGAATAGCATGAAAATGGAGAAGACAACTTTATATAGAGTACAAAGATACGAAGGGAACGCTCATCACATAATACAAACCAATGGAAAAACGCAAAAACAAGACTGAAATATGCCAATAAAAAGAACAATAGGCAACTAATTACAGACATATGCATCCCTAAAACAATATACACACAACAACGCTGTGTATAGGAATGGAATGTGTGGGGTGAAAAAAAAAAAAAAAACATCTCAAAGGATTATCATTAGAACGAAAACATTTAGGGCTGAGAGTTAATCCACGATCACAGCAGAGACACGTGGTGGGGGAGGCAATGCGAATGATATTACACTAATAAAGAGTGACAACAGGCTGCATTATGAAGCTATTTTATTTAGTACAACGTTTTTAAAACAGGGTCGAGTTTAAATAAGCCAGGGAATATATTTATATTAGGTAAGATGCCAATCAATGAACACTCGACAATATTTCTTTTCTGTGAAATCAGCGGAATGATAAAGGAATTTTGCAAAGTTCCACCAGTCAATGGGGTGGTTATTTTCGGATAAATGTAAAATAAAGCGCTGTTTATTTCACCTCTTCTAATATAATACTTATGTTGGTAAATTCTAGTAGATAAAGATTTACCAGTTTTCCCTAAATTGCAAATAGACCATTCTATAGAATATACTCCACCTTTTTTCCTTGTATTATTGTGGAGTAACATTTTATATAAAGTGGATTCATATCTAAAATTTACAGAGATATTAAGTTGCTTAAAAATACGGGTGAGACAAAAATTGGTTCAGAGTATGGCATAAGACAATTTTTGTAATTGAAAACAGGTGGGTTATCAGTTCTATAAAAAGTTCTCTTTGCAAAGTTTAATGAAGTGTGCAAAAATTGACGAGGGTAACAAAGTTTTTACCTATTTCAAAGATATTAGACAATTCCATATCCAAAAATTCTGGACTAACAAGGCGTAATGCACGCAGAAACATAGAAGTGAATACAGATCGTTTAATGTTAGCACTATGATAATAATGAAAGTGAATATATGAACTGGAGTTAGGCGGCTTGCGATAAACAGAGTATTTAAAACCTGACGGCGTCCTATGGATTAAACGGTCAAGAAAAGGTTCTAATGATAATCCTTTAAAATGTTTTTTGTTTTTTTCACCCAACATATTCCATTCCTATACACGGCGTTGTTGTGTGTATATTGTTTTAGGGATGCATATGTCTGTAATTGGTTGCCTATTGTTCTTTTTATTGGCATATTTCAGTCTTGTTTTTGCATTTTTCCATTGGTTTGTACTATTTGATGGGCGTTCCCTTCGTATCTTTGTACTATATATAAGGTTGTCTTCTCCATTTTCATGCTATTCCTAGAAAATGAGCTTGCAAATATAGTCCGAAAGTGCTTGGATTCATCTTTTCATTTTCCTCTAGGTTAATTTTCATATTATTGCTTTCCTCACGTGCCACTTTGTGATTTTTTCAATATATATATATATATATATATATATATATATATATATATATATATATATATATATATATGGGGCCAAAAGTTTTCGGCCACCTTGGAAATTTCAGGAAATTAGATATATGCAGAGGGGTCGTAAGGTTTTTATTTGCATATTAATATAACAATGAAATAGGGAGGAATAAATAACAAACAATTAACAAGAAATAATAAAATATAAAACTTGCCAAAACATGTAACATCAGCAACATATAGCAGATAAGTAGATGAAGCTCGGTGAAAATCAAAGCGAGCATTTATTGTCCACGAGGGAGCGTCACCTGATATGTGTGATGCTGGTCCACCCCTCGGTGATGATTGCCTTCACTCGCTCATTGAAGGCTGACTGACGATGTCTTACGGCCTCTTTCAGGTCTTGCCAGAGAGGTTTTCCAGTCTATTCATATCCGCAGAATGAGGTGGCCATCCATCACGGTCATATTGTTGTCTCGGAACAACTGCGTGGTGGACGCCGACTTGTGCCATGGGGCATTGTCCTGCTGGAATATCACCTTTCGAGTATTTATGGAGAGGTCTCTCACTGAGGGTGTCATGGAATCCACGGTGCCCTCATAAACGGTAATTCGAGCCACCCATAAACTTGGCATTCAGCACCATACCATTACAAAGCAGCCACATTCTTTATTGTTGGCACTATGCACCCTCGATACCATTGCCCCTATGGCCTCCTGCAGACTCTAACGTTGCCCTTGAAAACAACTAGAACGTGCCCATGCCAGTCGACGTCGCTTCTGCTGAAAGATAATCAGCGGCTTCTGGCAGGCTTTACATGACTTGAGTCCTTGTGCAAGCGGTCTGCGACGGACTGTTATATTGAATTGGCCTCCCGCTGCCCATTGATGTTATAATATGACTGTGGTTTTCTACGATGCCGAAGGCTCATTGTGACGTAGAGACCTGTCCTCTAGAACGAGGTCGGTCTTGGATGTTCCCACTTTCTAGGATCCTCTTTACCACTTCTGAAAAACCGGAATGTGATTCGCCCACCCTCCGGGCGATTCGTCGACAGCTGAGATCTTCCTCGTACAGACTGCGTGGCAGACTTCCTTCCTCTATGGCATAGTTACGTATTTTGTCATCATCATTTTATTCTCAGATCCTGAGAATTTTTTTCTTCGGAAAAATTTATTTCCTAATTCGAAAAAATCCGTACTGGGATGGGATTCGAAACAAACACACTGAGGCAGCGAATAGCCGCTTTGATCTCAATTAAAGTGAGCCTTTAACCACTCGGCTACGCGGAAGCTTGTCTATTAGAAAAATTGTTTGGTCTTGCGCGTAGCCAAGTGGTTAAAGGCTCACTTTAATTGAGATCAAAGCGGTTGCGCGCTGACTAATGTGTTAGGTTCGAATCCCACTCCTGTACGGATTTTTCCGAATTAGGAAATAACTCTTTCCGGAAAAAAATATTCGGTTTTCTCTTTCTTTCGGTATGCTGGATTTATTTCATCATTCTCATGAGAGATATACATTTTATATTCGCCAGGTATTTAACTCACTTCTCCTTTGTCCTTTGAATTCCCGATTAATTTCTCTTTCTTTCACAGTCCAGATCGACCTTGCTAAGCATGCCTTAAAACTTGTTATTCGGAAGATTTTTGTTCTTCCGCGTAGCCGAGTGGTTAAAGGCTCACTTTAATTGAGATCGAGGTGGTTGCTCGCTGCCTCAGTGTGCTTGGTTCGAATCCCACCCCAGTACGGATTTTTTTCGAATTAGGAAATAACTTTTTCCGAAAAAAAAATTTATCTTTCTTTTGGTATGCTGGATATATATATATATATATATATATATATATATATATATATATATATATATATATATATATATATATATATATATATATATATATATATATATATATTGTTGCATTAAGTTTATTATGCCTCACAAATTTATAATTATCCGGTTATATTTTTATAAACAATTTTGAAACCTAGCCATTCGACGACAATTGTCACTTTATTTTATTTCGTTTAGTTTTTTTTTCATTTCGTTTCGTTTTGTCATATATTTCTCACCTGAGTTTGCTCACATTTCTTGCATTCGATTTCGTTCGTTTGAATATCGGACTTGTGTTCGACGTGTCTTGTTGCTTCATTCACATTTCTCACAGTGTTGAACAGGACGAGACTAGTGTTATTTTCTTAGAGCGAATTTTGTGATACTAAATAAGGTTTTGGGGTTGGAAATGTAATGGAGAGTGAATTTATTAGAAAGGAAAAAAACATCTTTGACTCCGCACAACGTCGAGATTTAACGCTCCGTGTCTCAATTGAAATAGACACTGAATCGAATTTTGAATATCAGGAATAATCTGGTATGTTTCGTCATGCATAAGTACATGTTATTATAGTTTCCTTCTTACATTAAGGTTAAAGTTAGGTTGGTTAGGTTGGGTCTATCTCGGTAACGCTTTATTTCTGACGGAAATGAGTGTCAGATTCATTCATAGCCCCTTAAAATACATAGGTAAAGGTCTTCTTTTTTTCTGTGAAAGCGATTATAGGCTTAATATGCATTATTATCTAAATACCATTTGAGTTGGTCTAGTAAGTACTCATATGCTTATATTTTTTTAAAAATTTTGGAAATTAAATCGTTTACTTAATTATAAAAACGTAGACATGACGGGAAGAATTGGAAGAATATTTTCGATTTTTATTCAGATATCTAAAGAATATTTGAATTTTCCGATTCCAATTAATCGTTCGAACTCAAGTTTTTAAAAAGAGTTTTAAGAAATTCAATGTGTAGAAAGAGGGAGGTCAAATTAACTTAGGCATAAAAACGAGTTAAAAATGTTAACAGTGTAATTTATATAGATTTTTTATGACTATTTGCAATGGTTGTTAAATTTCGCTTCAGTATTATTTTTATTATTCATTTTTTATCACTCTTTTTGGTCCCCTTCTTTTATAGGGGTAGGGACTTGTTAACCCAACCGGCAAACTGGTTAAAAATCCTTGAGCACCAGTCTTCATTGAACTCTTAAATGATTCGAGGCAATAGATTAATTAGTGTTCCTTGGATGTGGAATGAACTGCCTGATAATATACCTTCATCCCCATCCGTTAGTCCATTCAAGCGTGCTTCGAAGACGTTACCTCTTCTCTCAGGCTTTTCCACAGTACGTAAACCAGCTATCTGTGAAGGCCCAATGCCTTTGAAGAGCGCTATTACAAAAGTACAGTATTATTGTTTATAGTAATTGAGGCTCCCTCAAATATACTCTTTGTGTCCCCTCGATTACCTCCTTAGAAACACTGCCGCGGGTTTTTCCTTTTTAGTTAAAAAACATAACTAAATTTTAGAAATTATTTTTCCATAACAATTAAAGCCATTTTAGTTTCGAAAGCACACGATTCATTACTCTAAGGTCAACGGGGAATCGTCTTACACCACTCTACTTGATTAAATACTAAGGAACTCTAAATAAAAATGGGGGGAATTTAGCTTCAATTTCGCTATTCACTCCAGCCCATATTCAACCAGGCCTAATACACCTGCTCCTCTCTTATTTCACAACTAAACTCATTAAATTTGGATTTTTTGGCGTTGGAATGCCAATCGAGTGTACAATTTTTAGGCGACCCCCACATCCAGCTCTAACATGAAGGATAAAGTCTTATATCAGTGGCGTAGTTAGGGATTTGGGGGCCCGGGGGTATTATCTCCTTTGGGGGCCCCCAACATACGAATGTTTGATATTACTTTATTTGGGTTTACTTGAGGTAGTTTGGGGTGTAGTCCACATAGCCATGGTGGTCCACCGATGGTCCAAGTCTTGGTGTCCCTCTTTATTTGATCTGGTAGTGAGTTTGATGTACTGCAGCTGGTAGTGTATCCTGGTATGGGAGGTTCATCAGGCACCATCCGGAGGAACTTGTCTAGGCCTGTCTATAATTTTTCCCACTGTACAGTTGCTAATATCTGTCACCTCCTTTGGCAGTGAGGTGAATATCTTGGGGCCTTCGTGTGTCAAGCTAGATGCAAGTAGGGTCTTGATTCTTGCCGGGCCATTATTGGTAGGCTCCTTCTCTTACACTTGCGTCCAGTTCCCTCTGCGGTAGACATGAAAACAACTCCTCCTGCAATATTTCGGTGCACTCTGTTATGTCCGATAGTGTGTTAAATAAAACAATAAAAATAAGTAAGACACTTTAATTGGGAATACTTATGTAGGATTAAAAAATAAACTACAAAATATGAAACTGAGATATTACATATTGAACAAATATACTAGTCAAAATTCATATTAATACATTCCATCAGTTTGATACAACCTCAATAAAAGTAATTATTAATACGCTTAAATACAGAAAACTTATGTATAATAACAAGAAATAAACTCCATTTATCAAATATACCAGTCCAAATTTATAGTGATATATTTTATCTGTCTGACACAGCAACAATATAAGTAGTGATTAACACAGTTTTTTAATTCAGAATAGATATAGATGATGACGAGAAATAAACTACAAAATGCGAAATCGAGATATTACATTTATCAAATGTAACAGTCAAAATGTATACTGATTTATATTGGAAACTTCTGATTTAGACTGATTATAAAACAAAGCCTGTAGCAACGGCATCGCAAAGATGTCACTTTTAAGTAACTTTTTAGGCTTTGCTTGACCAATGCTTGAGCTAATATTTGCCTATATTTTTATGGCCTCTATATTTAACCGTTTATTAACTGTCTTTGTCATTCAAAAAAGGGATGGGACACTCATTTGGGGCCCCCTCCAATGGGGACCCGAGGTAACTTTTAAATTTGTGCCCCCTCCCCCCCCCCCCCATCTGAGCTACGCCACTGTCTTATAGAATATTTGGCAACTCGTTTGTGAGGACCCAAAATTACGAATTGGCCACTCAAGCAATTTTATCACCAAAGCAACGAACTAACTATTGATTCATTTGGCAAATTTTCCGCAATATCTCGAATTCTAAAAAAGAGTTCGATACACAGTTTCGAAATCATTTCTGAATTTAATACGAGATTTCTCGTCGCCATGGTCAAGAGTGAAAATGTACGTGGTATCAGTTGCACGTCGTAGAAGACAAAATATAACCGCTTGATACATGAAAGGCTGGGAAACGCTGGTTTGGTAACCTGCTTTTTATATAATAATCCCATGAATTAGGGCTAGGGACTCGTTAGTCCCGATCAGACATAAAATTATCTATTCTACTTTTTCTTAAAATTTTATCGTCTCCTTTCTCTTTCCTGTTGGGAATTAAAAACGCAATAGCAACGAGGTCACATTATATGGAAGATATATTGCCGCATATCCCCCTACAAACATTAGGGCAGGGAGGGCAAACTGTGGGTGTTGCGGTTTGTAGGGTACACAGGCTTCCAAATGTTACCTGACAACCCCTTGCGAGGCCGAGGTATGATGAGGGATGGAGAGGGCGACCGGGTGCCTTCATAGCATTGGTCCCGACACATATGTGGATGCCAGCACATCGATCAGAGTAGGTAAAATCAAATGGGAGGGAATTCCGATGCCCCGTTTCAACAAAGGAACTTAGAACTAAGAATGAAAAACCAACGAAGGCATCTTAGCCAGAGACTTTGCACCGAGATATCTGTAAAGTGGTGAAGATTGAGGAGGAAAAATGCGTGAGAGATATAGGGCAGGAGATCCACAGGGATGTATTAAAGACAGGAGGGCATGCAATAGAAGACCCCTGGGGATGCTAGGAACGGGGAGTAACTCTCCCCTTCCACAACGAAGAAAGGGATGCTAACCTACGCAAGGGAGTGTCCCAGTGGTATCTGATTGAAATTGCCTAGACTTTATTATTTTTAGACATTTCCATTTTACCATTTTTTCCGGTCACTCTTTACAAGCCATTTCTTGCCTATATCTCTTAGTCGGAGGCTAATTTTACAGGCTAGTCGCCGACCAACTTACTTTCATTTATCTCTTGTTGTATAAGCTTGCGCTTGTACGGGCGCGTCCACCGTCTCTCTCGGTCGCTAACAGCTCTCATTTCACCCGCGATCGATCTCGACTGTGCCTATGCTGACATGAGGCCTCCAATCCTGTTGAACCTTTTGGATTTAGGGCAAGAAAATTCCTTTCTTTAGAGCGCCGGTAGTACCGCTGTTCCTACCCAGGGCGCTACCCTGGAGGATACAACCTTTAAAAGTTTGCCGCCACGCCTCTGCTCTCAAAGCTTGTACAGCATTGGGAGTAGTGCGTTCGTATTTCTTGGAGCACGTAGCATGGCACGCTGAATCCGTGTAAGTGTGCATGCATGACTCCAAATCCGAAGTTGGCTTACGCGCCAACTTCACCCATTTTAAGCCGGCGGGCTTTCCCGGCACTGTGTCTATCTTCACGGTATTTTATGAGAAAAATCTGAACTATATTTTGGGCTAACCTGGAAAAAAAGCAGGGGGCTGAAGGAGGGAGGGGTATATAAAGAATATAAACACTGGGTACACAATTACCCCTATCTTCGTGGGAGGTTAATGGAATTTAAAAATCGAAGAAGATGGACTTACAACAGGAGTTCTCGACCTGAGGGGCGAGATGTGACTCATCACTCACCCATTGTGCTTTAAGCAGTAACGGTTGCTCAATTTTGATTTTTATTTTATGTAGTGTAATAAAAGCATTTGTTTGGTTGAATTTGTTAGTGAGATTCAAAAATTTTATTTCATTTTCAAATGTGACAATACTCTCGCAGGGAGGGGAAGGGGGAGGGGGCGAACATTAATCAAACATACACACAAGAGGTGTTTAACATAAAAAATAGGGAGCCAGTGGCTTAAAATAACAAAAAAAAAAAACAGATTAAAATTTGTTGGCATGGTATTTACCATCGACTAGGACCTATCTCATTAGGAACATACTAAATAATGGTATTATTGTGATATGAAGTAGCCACCTTGGTCACATTGAACTCTGGAACTCCAATAAGATTGCCGTCGGATGGGGGGCGATTTGGTGCTAAAACTCCTATCCAAACAGAGGCACATAAGGAGGGTGGTCATACTTATATTGACTAATAATTTCGATGTAAAGAAGAAATCAGTCGTGACTTTTACTTTCTTTTCAATATTAGTGTCTCGAAACAGGTATGTTTATTGGTGTTGGCTATTTATCTAACTTCACTCCTAACCTAATGTAGTTAGGAATAAAAATTTTCCCTTGGAAAATCAGGTCCGTTGATCCATCCTCTATTTGTCTATAAGGTATGTTGAGTATCTTTTACCTTAAGTCCAAATTAAAAAGGATCCACCAGACAACCAAGATTTTTCTACTGGGGCACAATTATGTGTTTTAAACTAAATCGAGTATGCTGATTCTGAATCTGAACTCAGAATTGTTCTAGCATGTCAAAAGTTTGAGATATGCGTATGCGCAAGATTATAAACTATATATTATTATGTGCATTTTTTAACTATAGTATATTATAATTTAATATAAACTATATTTATAAATAAGATTATAAATTATATATTTTCGACCGCCAGGAATAAAACAAACGACATGAAAGCTCCAAATACTAATCAGTTTATCCTTGGTAACTCTCAGTGTCGTTTACGCTGCTGTCAAGTGTGTTACGCGTAGTTATTTCTCTGTGTTATTGCTGTTTTAACTGTGTTCATTGTGTTAGATCTTGAATAAAAGAGGCTATGTAAATCAACCAGACAACTTTTGTTGTCTGTAGAAAATTTGCTCCGTCTGACCAGCGGAAGAACATTGCTACTGAATTAAAAACTGTTTATAAATATTATTTGGGGTGTAAAGTTGGGGACCAAGACAAGAGGTAGGCACCTCATATATACTACGACGTGTGTTACTCAGGGCTTACACAGGGGCTAAATGGAAAACGTAAGGGACTTCCCTTTTCTGTACCAATGGTGTGGCGTGGGACAACCGATCATGGCTCTGATTGTTACTTTTGCATGACTAATATTACTGATTTATCAAGGCAAACATTGTGTACGCATGTTGTAAGTCGGTCCCACATTACTTCAAGAACCATGCCCTAGTCCTCCCATGATATGATTCACTTTCTACCCAAAGTGTTGAAGGAAGTGTGCGATGAAGTATCACGACATCTGTGCGCTATCTTTAACATGTCAACCTGGACCGGATGCGTTCCTAGAGACTGGTGTGAGGCGGAGGTGACTCCGATCTTCAAGAAAGGAGACCCCAGCCATCCGTCAAACTACCGACCTATCAGTCTGACTTCGATAGTCGGTAAACTCATGGAAAACATCATGGTGGACAAAATGACGTCGTATTTAGAGTCAAACCTGCTACTGAAGAGTTCCCAGCACGGCTTCCGAAGGCAACGGTCATGCCTGACGAACCTTGTGGAATTCTTCCAATTCGTTTTCAGTGAGCACGATCGGGACAAGGCGGTTGATGTGGTTTACTTAGACTTTCAGAAAGCCTTTGATAAGGTACCACACCGCCGCCTTCTCCGGAAAGTGCGAGCGCTGGGCATAGACGGAAAAGTAGCCGGCTGGATCGAGAACTGGCTAAGTGGCAGACGGCAACGGGTGGTGGTAAATGGACAGGCTTCTGAGTAGGTGCTCGTTACTAGCGGGGTGCCTCAAGGTTCTGTCTTGGGACCACTACTATTCATTATCTACGTCAACAACATGGACGGTGACATGGTTGCCAAGATTTCCAAATTTGGCGACGATACCAAGCTTGGTATGAACGTTGCAAAGGATGGAAATACTACCCGCCTGCAGGAAGATCTTGTGAAGATTGGGGAGTGGTCGGACACGTGGCAAATGCCTTTTAACGTGAACAAATGCAAAGTTATGCATATCGGCCACAGAAACCCCAAATCTCATTATATCCTTAAGAGCACTGCTCTTAAATCGAGTGACACTGAGAAGGACTTGGGTGTTACTATCACTCGCGACCTCAAGTTCTCGAAAAAGTGCATCGAGGCAGAGAAGAAAGCCCAAAGGATGTTAGACTACATAAAGCGCCAGTTTGGATACCGTAACAAGGAGATAGTACTTTGTCTGTACAACTCCCTCGTTCGGCCGCACCTGGAGTATGCCGTACAATTTTGGAGTCCTTCGTTTCGAAAGGACATCGCAAGGTTGGAACGCGTACAAGCTAGGGCAACCAAGCTGATTCCCTCTATCCGACATAAAAGTTATGAGGATAGACTAAGGGAATTAGATCTGTTCTCGCTGGAAACCCGTAGACTGCGTGGTCAGCTCATTGAAGTTTTCAAAATGCTTTGAGGGTTCGACAATTTTGACTACCGGGATATTTTCACACTGAGTGAGAACAGAACGTGCAATCACGGCTTCAAACTTGAACTGAAGCGTTACAACCACAATATGTGTGGAAATCTTTTCACCTATAGTATCTGTGGTAAGTGGAACGCACTTCCAGTGGAAGTTGTCAACAGTGAATCTGTTGACCAGTTTAAGTCAAGACTAGACAAGGTCTTGAAAAGTGACCGTTTAGGGACGCAAAACAATTGAGCAGTCATATGCCTGCTCGATTGATAGTCCAAAGGTACCCTCTTTGAATGGACCGTAAGGTCTCCTAGGGTACTTACTTTCCTTGTTACTCCTTGTTACTTGTAGACTCCATGACTTCGAGAACCTTGTCCCCAGTTCCCCCATGATATAATTCACTTGTAGACCTTGACATATCTGATGATATACCCCCTGATTCTCCTATGGATGAGGAGTACGTAATGGATCCAAGAAAAATAAGCCATTCTTTTGTTTAATCAAAGAGAGTTAAAAGATTCTGTTAGAATGTGGGGGTGGAACTAAGTAAAACATTCGGATGAAAAATTTAAACGGTTCACACATTGAAACATAAATAGGAAGACAAACTTTGCGGTTTGTATTATTTCTCTTTCGAAAATGGGAAGATAGACTTCTCGCTTTGTATTATTTCTCTTTCGTAAATGGGAAGATGGACTTCCCACTTTGTATTAATCTCTTTCGTAAATAGGAAGATGGACTTCGAGCTTAGTATTCTCTCTTTTGTTAATGGAAAGTACAACTCCCCAGTATGCAGTATTCTCTTTTTTGTTAATAAAGAAACGAAAATCCCAGTGTTCTCGGTCGGTGAAGCAGCCCTCCGAAACCGTTGCCTCCTGTGCTGGGTAGTGAGTCGATTCTACTTGGGAGCTTCTGTTATTCTCATTGTAAGGCCTCGTAGGGAAGAGTACACGCCATCGATGTCACTTTCCCAAAACCTTATCTCCTTTACCGAGAATACACATTCGGTAGCGTATGCTGGATCCGAGCTCTGATTAAGCGCTTACAAATTCGGAAATGAACTATGAACGATGTAAGTAGGTGGGTGTGGGTTAGAGATAAATAAAGGGTGTGAGGGATAGATAGCTGAAAATAGATAAGTGGTGAAAAGTAAAAGATGTGTGTTAGGGTGTAAAGAGATGCTAAGTGCCTGATGATCAGGCCTATCGCTTTTAAATATTTTCTTGTTTTGTGGTTCCTTTGTTGTCTTTGAGATACGAGGGGCGGTCAATAAGTTTTGCAATTCGGATATAGGGAAACGAGATATGAAGAAAAGGGTTTTATTATTTGTCAATATAACTACCCTCGACTTCAATGCACTTGCGCCACTTGTCCCCGAGGCTTCGAATTCCCGACAACCAGAAATCTTTCGAATGCTGTTCAATCCACTCCTGGACGGCGAGCTGGACATCTTCATCGTCCCCAAACCAGCGTCCACGCAGTGCATCCTTGAGCTGGCGGAATAAAAAGTAGTCGCTAGGGGGCAGATCTGGACTGTAGGTGGGATGGTTGAGCTCCTCGAATCCTCACTCGCGCAGGGCAGCTTATGCAACTCTGGCCTTGTGGACTTTTACGACGTTGAAGTCGATCATGGGGCGTGAGGTTTCTAGGGACCCAACGGGCAGAGACCTTGGTCATGGCCAAATTGTCGTGGATGATGTTGATAACACTTCCATGTGATATTCCAAGTTTTCGCTCGATTTCTTCGACCTTCACCCGTCGATTTTCGAGGATAATCCTCTCCACACGGGCCACATTGTCCTCGTTGGTCATGCCTGATGGGCGTCCTGGACGGGGGTCATCTTCAAGGGACTCACAACCATGGCGGAACTCCCTATTCCAGCAAACAATGGTTGCATAGGAAGGGGCTGTGTCGGTGTACACTGCAACCATGCGTTCATGGATCTCTTTTGCATTCTTTCTTTCCTTGGTAAAAAAATTGATCACTGCACGGTGCTCAACCTTCTCCATTGTTGAAAAATTTGTGACTGACGATCTGCGATCAGCTACTGCTTCTTAAATAGACGAGGCAGAGCGTGCGGTTGCAGGTCTGGACTTGCCATAACTTGTCCTAACACCCCCTCCCCCACACACACAGCCATCCCTCTTCCTGTTTTGCCCTACCGATTCGCAAAACATATTGACCGCCCCTCGTAGTTTATATTATTATCACGTTCAAGCCATTTGTCTTTAAAAAATTAATGTTCTTGGATATGTTATGCGCATTTTCTGTTGTAGTAATAAACTACTTTAATCACTTTACATAATGTTATGCTCGGTGTCTTTGCTTTTTTGTATATCTTGTAGTGAGTGTAAATCGTCTCTTTGGTTTTTTATCGGATGTCTTCTTCTGTATATTTGGGTCTTCATCGGTGAATGTTTGTAGAAATCGGTGAGGTTTTATAATTAGGTATTCTTTTTCTTGGTTGGTTTTCTTGGTTTGGGTAAAAACATTCTTATTTTCATGCATAGAACGGCACTTCTGCTCCGCCAGCCGTCTGTTTCTGTACCATTCCGAGTGTCCATGTGAAAGTCTTGATAGTCTCGTAGCGGTTTGGGGGAACAACCTTATCGTCTACTGCCTGCATAGATTTCCTTATTTTTTCTAGTTCAGTATCTATCTCTTCCAGAGTTGCGTCTTCTAGTGGATTAGGTTCGAAGAAGTTTAGTTCTTTTTTGTATCTCTTTTCTTACTTTACCTGGGATTTGAATTGGTCTTTGGTTAATTATGAGAAGAGTTGCAGTATGATCTTTACAGGGTATGTTAGATACTTATTGCATAAGCAGATATCCGGCCTTGTGGCAGAGGTTCTTATCACAAAGGTATGGTATTCTGGGACCAGTCCTTGGTAAATGCCTCTTGCGAATAGCACCTCCAGGTGTCTTCCTATGCCGTTTTTGTTTCTGTAGCCGCTCTCTCGGCAGTAAGCATTGAGGTCTCCCATTAGTATTACCTGGTTTCTGTTATTAAAGATGTTAATAAAGTTATTAATTGGCAAATGATCTCTCCTAGAGATTCGTCCAGTTCGTCGCAAGTTCTGTATTCGATGCATTTTTTGATCGCTATTGCAGCTCCGTCGTGTGTTTGTCCTGTGGGGTTTACGGCTATTACATAGTAATTCCATATTTTTCTTTCATCGTTTGCTAAGTTTACTCCGTGTGCAGAAATTAAGATGATGTCCGGGTCTAATCTTCTAAAAATGTTTCCGAACATTTATCTTTTGTTCCTCCATCCGTTGACGTTAATCAGTAATATATTTAGGGTTTCCTTGGCCATTGTAATTGGGTAGTTCCTATAGCGTTGCCGGTCATTTTGGTCGTTTTAGATCGTCCTTAGAAATAAGTGGTGCTTACTTTCGTTTCTTTACTTGCTTTCTTTTTACGTTGGCAAGGGTATTCTTTCTCGTGGTATTGAGAGCAAGGCTGGGTGAAACCTGTCGCATGGTCTGGCTTGGGCTCCTCCTAGATTTGGAATTTTCCTACGTTGAGTTTTTCTTGTTACCTTCTTGGGTTGTTCTTCTACTGAATCCGAACTTCCTTGCTCACTGTGGCTTCCCTCGTCGGTTTCCGATGCGCTTTCCTCTTCCTGGGCGTTCTCGTCGGCGTCCTTCCCTTCCGCCTGCATAGTTAAAATCGCTGCTGAGTTAACGTCATGTGGGACAATAATTGGTTCCAGACCGTTAGCCTTCAGGAGTCCGTTCAGGGTATTTTCATACGTTCCAGGTTGTAAGGCATTTTAAACGTGAGCGTGAATCCCGCATGTATAAATCTTCCCAAACATGCCTCTCGAGATGTTGGGTAGTCCATTCTCGATTGACCAGTTCCTGCAAACCGTTTGAACGCTATTAACTTTTTAAATCTATCGTGACGCTGATTGAAAAATTATTGCAGTGCTTATGTCTAAAAGCTGATTGGTCAATTTTTTATTCCAAAAATGAACATAAGTATGACAATTAAATGTATCTCAATCCTGATTGGCTTAATTTTGTAGAATTATGAGCAGATAGAATGACTATTTATATAGGTGTATTTTTGTGGAAAAATAGAGTTAACAATCATTATTATTCAAGAAGAAAGAATTGTCATATCTGTTCGCCATTTCGAGGCTTACCAAGGAATAAAGAATCCAGCTATATACTTTCCTTTATCCTAAGGAAGCTCGTTGATCACATCATCCAGCCTACCAAACAACGAGAGAGAAATCGTTATCGGGCCCCTATAAGAATTACTAATGTCAAAGGAAAAGGCAGGAGTTTTAGGATTCAAACTACAGCAACGGAATCTCTTAAAGGAAGGTACAAAAATTTCCATTTTCCATTCTCACCATGAAGATTTAAGTGTGTTTTTCGAGCAAAAAAATAATAATGCTCGTTTCTGTACTGACACCAATGGACTCATGCAAAAAATATGACACGAGCACGTAGCCAACGAATGGAGATTGTTTCTAGAGTCAAGTAAGCTTAGCCTCAAAGCTATGTTGTTATTAATGGTAATGAAAAGCCTTCCATTCCTGTGGATCATGTTGTCGGTACGAAAGAAACTTACGAATCGATGGAACTCACTCCGAAAGAAATTAATTGCTTAGTTCCAAAGTGGAATATTTGTGGTGATTTAAAGGTGATTTCATTCCTCCTAGGACTCCAGCTGGGATTAACCCAAAATATGTGCTTCTTGTATCTATGGAACAGCCGCGATAACAGCAATCATTACGCTGTAAAAGATTGACTGAAGGAGATAAGAACATAGTTGTTCTGTTCAATGTGCAACATATGCCACTGATAGAGCCGCAAAAGATCTTCCTTCCACCCCTTTACATCAAACTCCAATAGCAAAAATAATGTAAGTATTCCTTTAATATAAATATACTATGTACTATTATATTATACTATTTGTCTTGCGCATAAATATACTATATACATTGTTAATGTACTATTGAAATAATAATTATCTTGAAACTAAATATACTATATGACAATATACTATAAATATATATTTATGCGCATAACTCAAAATCCGGACGTGATGGAACAATTCTGAGTTCAGATTCGGAATCGCTGTACTCCATTTAGTTTAGTAGAGCACCATTTGTCTGGATAACAGCCACACACCTACCCCATTTTTTTTTTGTTACCCCGTGGGATTAATGGGGTTTTCGGTAGACAATGATAAAAATAAATTTTGAAGCAACTAAAGAAGGAAAAACCGTAACGAGGGCTCCAACTCTCTTTCTGGCATATGCTATTCCTCAACCAAGCTGATTTCTTTACTTATTGTTTTACTTCCAGCCATGATAAGTCACATATATTTGTCAGTCAAACTGCAATATGTGCAACCATGATTTTGTTACTATAACAATGATTATCAACCTTCGCAATGCACTTTTTGGGGGCACTTGAAGAACCTCTCCCAGGCATGACTGATGTAGTGCGAAATGGCTGACCAATGTCATGGTAACGCTTTATATATATTGGTGTATTGTATTCAATTTTACTTTGCCTTTAATTCTGAGTGTCAGGGTGCGATTGTTAAGGTTAGTGATCTTTCAACATGTAGAAATCAAAGTTGATTTAACTTTATTGAACGAATCTATTTATTTACAAAGAGAAACAGCCTACATGGTAAAGGTTTCCCATCCGTTGGTAAAATCAAATGCTCGTTCAACACAAAAAATGTATCGCGAATACATCACAACCTCTTGTGGAACCCCGCACCTAACACCAACTGCGAGTTTGTGAGTTTAGTTCGACTCTCAAAACAACAAGGGCATTGACTGACTCAGGGACGAAATAGAACACTAAATGTCTACTCTATTCTCCCGTTGATGCTAAGGAAAAGGTTGATAGATGGTGTTTCATTATTATATACAGTAGACACATAGCATTGATTAATTACGCGAATTATCTTGATTAAAATTAAATCACTGCACAGCGTATGGAGAACTTTAGAGAAACGTTGCGGAAAAACTTAAATTCGTCGGGCAAGAAAGATGCGCACTCAGACCTAGCCGTCGTACTGCAAAATGGCTCAGAAAATTGCAGCGAATTGGTGAGATCGAGGCGGTTAGAGAGCTAAAAAAATGTTCGTTCTCACTGGATGGAAAACTGCCGAGAAAATTGTCTTTGAGAAACTTGATGGAGTTGGAGTTTATCTTTTTCGCGCGAAGGTCTTACGGATTATCTCTGTCTACGCACGAGGAGCGAGTTTACTTAGTCCAACACTTGATGGGACTCAGGGCCGTATTTAGAATGTGAATGGCCCGGGGCCCATTGTTAGCTGTTGGGCAGTGGCGGATCCAAGATTGTTTCAGGAGGGCGGGGGGCAATAGGGGCCCTATTGCATCCACCACAGACTAGTAACTTAAATCCTAATATATAAATATGACATTTTTACTTAGGAAATACTGAACGGGGACTATTCTTCCAATGCTATAATATGTAATGCATACACACGAAATGAAATGAACACAAGTTGTTCTTACCAAATTTATTTACATACAGAAATTCAGTTACAATTATTTAATTTTTCCTGAAAAATTATAGTATAACTAACACAACCACCTTGTCGTCGGTGAGAGAGCTTGCGTGATCTGCCTGAGTTAAGCTAGCTAAGCTGGGGGACTTTTAGTCCGG
Source organism: Ceratothoa steindachneri (assembly GCA_963969495.1). Classification (NCBI taxonomy): domain Eukaryota; kingdom Metazoa; phylum Arthropoda; class Malacostraca; order Isopoda; family Cymothoidae; genus Ceratothoa; species Ceratothoa steindachneri. Next base: position 56,983,190 of record OZ018318.1, read on the forward strand.
TAGGGTCACCCATGCCAGTAAGGTAGCTGTAGTAGGATCCAGACTAATGGTTGTCAAACTTCTCTACTACTTCTTTGATGCGTCTCCTTGCATCCCCCTACCAACCTCTTCGATTCTGTTAGTACTAAGTTTCACCAACTCTCTTCAACTGTCAAAAAATCAAAACAAAAACCCAATAACAAAAAAAAAAACCTTCATCTCTATTACACATAATTTATTTATTAATAAGGGCCTCACCAGCTCCCTTATGCCGCGTGAGAAGAGGGGCTTTGGAACCTCTTTAAATAACGCCTTGGAGCACTCATAGGTTACAAGAGACTGAGATTGAAGGGATCTTAGGCGTTTGGGGTACGATTAATGGAGAAATGCTAGGTACCCCTTAGAAGCTTTCTCCTAACGTGTAATTGCCTGACCAGCTCCCTGTGACCGCTACTTGGTGAATAAAGGCTCAACTGATCTTTGGAGAGAGAGCTTTTGTGCCTTGCTGGTTGCCAGATCAGCTAAAGACCTCGGATGAAGTCGTGGGCACTTAGCTTTACTATTTGCCTCAAGTCTGGCCGTTTTTAGTTGATTAGTAGGGCTTAGTAGGGCTTAGTAGGAAGACAGTTACACCTCAAACACCCCTGTCGAAAAATCAGAAAACCAGTTCACTGGGTCTCTCGTGCTGCTCAGTTGGGAGCTGCGGCACGATTGGGGACGTCCGGCCCAGGGAAGACCTTGGGGGTTGGTGTGCTTGATCAAAGGGTTTCTGTTCGCCGAACGACCGAAAACCTCATGGAAATAGGCGGATGTGATTAGTGCGAGAGAAAATCACAACCAAAAACCCCTTTTTTAATGCGTATGGTCCGAGATTTTTGTAACATGGCGAAGAAGAATGGTCCTCCGTTTCGAAAGCTAACCTGCAAAATATGCAAAGTCTACAGATGGAGTGAAGACTTCGGGGGAAGGAGTTTCAAGGAACTCACAGATGGCGTCAGTGTCTGTGACTTCTGCGAACTCGAGAAGCGCCTGGGCGAGAGCATCGCTCAACTGAGAGAGGAGAACTTCCTCCTTAAAAGGGAAGTTCAACTCTTAAAAACAGAGAGATGCAGATGCTCAGGCGAGAAGGCTCCGGACGTCCAACAGCCGATTTCTTCTGCTGAAGGGCTTCCTCAACGAGCCAAAAAGAAGAAAAGAAAGAAGAAAGAAGAGAAAGTAGAAATAGAAGAAGAGAAAGTAGAAAGAGAAGAAGAGAAAGTAAAAGGAGAAGAAGAGAAAGTAGAAAGAGAAGAAAAGAAACTGGAAACAGAAGAAGAGAAAGCAGAAGCAGAAGAAGAGAAACGGGAAACAAAGGAAGTCAAGAAGAAAAATAAGAGGAAGAATAAGAAGAAGAAAAAAAATTTAGAGATACAAGAGGAAAGCAGCAAGTCGCCTCCGAAAGGAAAGACTAAGTCGTCCGCAGACAAATGTGCAAGAGTCACCCTTATTGGTTATTCTCAAGCACGGGGTCTGAAGCCCCTGCTAGCGGCCCGCCTTCGCACAAGCGTTAAGGTGAGCTGTATCCCAGGCTGTGGGAATAAGCAGGTAAGAGCTGAAGCCGAGAAGTCTCAGATTTCAGAAACTTCAGTCGTTGCCCTTATGGTAAGTGGCAACGACCTCTACCTCAGAGGAGGTAGGGTAGGCCCTACAGGTGAGATTATGAGGACAGTTATGGGCGCTGTCGACGACTGTGGATTGAAAACCCGCAGACGCGTCGTGGTGGGGATGCTCCCGAGGTGGAGTCCAAGCCGGACTGCCCACTTGAGGAACATGTCGCTAAACAGGCGCCTTGCAGACCTCTGTACGGCTGAGGGTGTCTTTTTTGTGGACCCGTACGCCGTATTCTATGGTAGAAAAGACCTCTACCAAAGGGACGGGGTGCACCTCTCCTTTAAGGCCAAGGCGTTCCTAGCCAACCTCATCCAGGATGTCGTGGAGCGTACCCAAAGGAGTGTCCGGCCCATTGGGAAGGCGGACGTACGCCAGTACGCCCGAGTCACTCCCCAAACAACCTTCTCGGGGGTTGTCAAAAATGGTGCCAGCGCGACAAACAAGAAGCCGGGAAACGGAAGAGTATAGGGAGTCCTACATTAGGGGACTCCCTGAAAGTTCTTTTGTTCAATGCAAGGTCAATCAGGAACAAGTTTCCTGAGCTCCGTGGCCTCGTAGCGACGGAAGAACCCGAAATGGTAGCCATAACAGAATCGTGGATAAAAACGTCAAACCGAGACTTTGAAGGCGAATTCACGGTTCCTGGCTACCAACTCTTCCACAAAGATAGGCCAGACAGAGAGGGTGGCGGTGGAATGTTGTATGTCAAGGATACAATCAAATCTACGAACTCCAACGTTATATCCGACCACGAGCTCCTAGGCGTTGACCTAGAGATCGGTCCTGTCAGATACAGGACCCTACTGCTTTACAGACCCCCTTTTCAACCCGTTGAGAAGGACAGGGAACTGTAACAGCTGCTGGGTGAGCTGGTTTAAGGCAGAGTGTGCATCGTTATGGGCGATTTCAACAGCTAAGTTAACTGGGAAACCAGAGCAGCCTGTGGCGAGAGCGCGCTACTCCTGGAGTTCGCCAACAACGAGTTCCTCACTCAATGGGTCAGAGAACCGACGAGAGGAGACAATATCCTCGACTTGGTCTTCACCTCTGAGGATGATATCGTTGAGGATATCTCTGTAGGCGAAGAGCTCGGTGGCAGTGATTACCAGCTAGTTAGATTTAGCGTCAAGATCCTGAAGGTAAGGTCTGTTGCCAGTCAATCAAAGAAACTTGACTTGAGAAGAGCAGACTTTGCAAGCCTTCGAGCTGGACTGACTGACGTGAGGCTAGAAGTGTGCGATGCCGTTGAAGACTCGTGGAATAGTTTCAAAACCACATTCATGAGTCTTCAATCGCGTTTCATCCCTCTGAAATGCCCCCGTCGGTCTTCTGTTCAACCTAAGTGGTTTAATCGAGAAATCGGCCAACTGCTTAGGGAGAAGAGAAATGTGTACCGGCAATCGAAGATCTTGGGTGACTTCGACGAATACCGGAGGCTATCCAGGAGAGTGAAGTCCAGCATAAGGGCGGCTAAGCGGTCTGAGGAACTCCGAGTGGCGAGACTCTGTAAAGAGAATCCCAAGGAGTTTTTTGGATATGTGAACAGCCGTAAACCAATCCGTCGAACGATTGGCCCTTTGAGGAATGAGGAGGGAACATTAAAGCATTCAGATGCAGAAAATGCTAACCTCCTTAACGACTACTTCTCTTCAGTGTTTACTGAAGAGTGTGGTCCCATTCCCCAGCCGACGGATTCCTACTCGGGGGAAAATCTGGAGGCAATGGACTTCACCGAAGGAGAAATAAAGAAAAAGATCGCTGACCTAAAGACGAATTAGTCCCCTGGACCGGACGGGTTTCTACCTAAAGTGTTGAAGGAAGTGTGCGATGAAGTATCACATCTGTGCGCTATCTTTAACATGTCAATCCGGACCAAATGCGTTCCTAGAGACTGGCGTGAGGCGGAGGTGACTCCTATCTTCAAGAAAGGAGACCGTAACCAACCGTCGAACTACCGACCTATCAGTCTGACTTCGATAGTCGGTAAACTCATGGAAAGCATCATGGTGGACAAAGTGACGTCGTATTTAGAGTCAAACCTGCTACCGAGGAGTTCCCAGCACGGCTTCCGAAGGCAACGGTCATGCCTGACGAACCTTGTGGAATTCTTCCACTTCGTTTTCAGTGAGCACGATCGGGACAAGGCGGTGGATGTGGTGTACCTAGACTTTCAGAAAGCCTTTGATAAGGTACCACACCGCCGCCTTCTCCGGAAAGTGCGAGCGCTGGGCATAGACGGAAAGGTAGCCGGCTGGATCGAGAACTGGCTAAGTGGCAGACGGCAACGGGTGGTGGTGATAAATGGACAGTCTTCTGAGTGGGTGCCCGTTACTAGCGGAGTGCCTCAAGGTTCTGTCCTGGGACCACTACTATTCATCATCTACGTCAACGACATGGACGGTGACATGGTTGCCAAGATTTCCCAATTTGCCGATGATACCAAGCTTGGTATGAACGTTGCAAAGGATGGAAATACTGCCCGCCTGCAGGAAGATCTTGGGAAGATTGGGGAGTGGTCAGACGTGGCAAATGCCTTTTAACGTGGGGAAATGCAAAGTGATGCATATCGGCCACAGAAACCCCCAATCTCAGTATATCCTTAAGGGCACTGCTATGGAATCCACCGACACTGAGAAGGACTTGGGTGTAACAATCACTAGTGACCTCAAGTTCTCGAAACAGTGCATTGAGGCGGAGAAAAAGGCCCAAAAGATTCTAGGCTATATTAAGCGCCAGTTTGGTTATCGGAACCAGGAGACTGTACTGTGCCTGTACAACTCACTTGTCCGACCGCACCTGGAGTATGCCGTACAATTTTGGAGTCCTTCATTGCGAAAGGACATCGCGAGATTGGAACGCGTACAAGCCAGGGCAACCAAGCTGATTCCCTCTATCCGACATAAAAGTTATGAGGATAGACTAAGGGAATTAGATCTGTTCTCGCTGGAAACCCGTAGACTGCGTGGTCAGCTCATCGAAGTTTTCAAAATACTTCGAGGGTTCGACAATGTTGACTACCGGGATATTTTCACACTGAGTGAGAACAGAACGCGCAATCACGGCTTCAAACTTGAACTAAAGCGTTACAACCGCAATCTGTGTGGAAATTTTTTCACCTACAGTATCTGCGGTAAGTGGAACGCACTTCCAGTGGAAGTTGTCAACAGTGAATCTGTTGACCAGTTCAAGTCAAGACTAGACAAGGTCTTGAAAAGTGGCCGTTTAGGGACGCAAAACAATTGAGCAGCCTTGTGCCCGCTCGATTGCAAGTCCAATGGTACCCTCTTTGAATGGACCGTAAGGTCTCCTAGGGTACCTTCTTTCCTTGTTGTTACTCCTTGTTGTAAACATAGTTCAAATCAGAGAATGGATGGAGTTATAATCATTACAGTCCAGACACTTTTTTTCTATTTTTGTTTTACAAAGTCGCTGATGATGTCACTGAAGTTCAATTCACGCAGTATATCTGACTCGATGCTCATGATAGCCAGATTTACAAGTCGTTCCTGCTTCATAGATGTCCCTAATCGGTTCTCAATTAATTTGAGTTTTGAGAAGGAGCGCTCACCACTGCAGTTTGATACCATCAAGATAAGGTATATCCGTAGAGCTATCTCAATGTTTGGGAAAGTGTACTGCACACCCTTGTCTCTGATAAGTCTGTACAGGAAAAGCTCAGTGCTGATATCTTTTGGCTCCTCGTATGTGAAGATATTGGCAAATGTTACAAACTGACACAGTTCATCAATAAATGTAATGTCCAAGAAATCTGGATAAGACCTGATGAGTTGCTTTGCTGAGGCCTGAAGCTCGTCTGAAAACAGTTCTTTCAGATGGCTAAAAAAGCTAAATTGGCTTGATATCTGTTTATATGCTTGCAGACGTTGGTCGAGAGAAGCGATAAACTGATCAATAATAGGCAAAAAAGTTTCTTTTCTGTATTTTTCAGAAGGGCTAAGTTGTACTTCTTCCGCATGGCCATAATCCAATGGGTTAAGACGCACATTGCAGCGCTTGTGTCGAGTTTTCGTTTGCACATAGTCTGCTGAACCAGACAGCTATTCGCCTTGCTTCTCATAAGTGTCGAAAGAGTCACGCTTTGATGCTACATAGTTTTTCAAGCTGGTCAGTGACGTCACAGCAATATTTAGATGGAGTTTTGCGTGTTGTAGATTTTTATTAGTAGCATCTGTTCTTTGCAGGATATCATTCCAGAAGGTGGTGCAAATACCTGTTTCAAGCTGATTTATCTGTATTAGCAGTCCTTCTGCTTTACAGTGTACACACTCTTTTTCTTCAATGTCATCAGCAACTTGTTTCAGTACATCCTTAATCTGCTGATAGTCATGCTTAAGTGCCTTCATTGCGTCAGCTCTGCAGGACCAACGCGTTGTTGTGACACGTTTGAGAGTCAATTGTGAATCGTTATGTTTCAAAGCCTCAGTCAGAAGTTGATGCTAATGCGTTGAAATTGTGAAGAAGTCTAACAGCTTTTCAAGGAAGGCAAAAAAATGTACAGCACTCGAGCAGCATTCTACAGCATTTTTACTAAGTTTAGAGAATGCGCTGTACAAGGAATCTAGGATGTAAGACTGTTCTTCTCTCTCACTTTGGTTCGTAGACCATTGTATTTACCATTCATTGCAGATGCATTGTCGTAGCTTTGTCCGCGGCAGTTTCCCAGGTCTTGGTCATGCATCTTCAAAAATTCCATCAAGGCTCTGAACATCTCGAGTGCCATGGCCTTTGTTTTCCATGAATGTTACAAAGCGTTCCACGGGGCCATCTTTTCCATGTACCTCAGTACAAGGGTCAGTTGGTCAATGTGGGTTGCATCGGGTGTGGAGTCCAAAGATTTTTTTTTTTTTAATTAAGGGGCTATCTGACGACTGCCGACTTAGGCATTAGTCGCCGTAAACAAACAGTCTAGTTCTAGGCTACTTTAAAAATTAAACAGGAAACAATAAAAAGAAATAACAATAACAATAAAGAAGCAATAACAAAAACAATAACAACAACAACAACAACAAACCGGGTTAAATGAAAGGGAGAAGGCCAGCCTCCCCCAAAAAGTCAATAAGTCCACTAGTCATGGTGCACGCACTCGTCCCGAGTACAAGGGACAGGCGGTAGCGACCCGGGCCCATCCCGGTACCGGGACAGGTATCGTGCGCGAAGATCACCCAGACTGGGACATTCGACAAGAATGTGCCGAACAGTCTGGGGGACGACGCAGTCGTTGCAATAGGGCGCAGGCGAGCGCTCCATCAAGTAGCGATGCGTCACACGAGTGTGTCCGATTCGAAGACGACAGAAAGCAACCTAAAGCCGCCGCAGCATTGGGGGATAGGTCCATGGGAACAGTCGCGGCGCAATGGCACGCAACTTTAAGTTCCCCTCGACCGTCTCCCATCTTCTTTGCCAAGCAGTCCGAAGAGCTGCCCGTATTCCTGCCATGTAGTCAGTGTGAGGAAGAGCGAAACGCTGGTCCGGTCGCAGAGTCCTCGCGGACTCTTTATCGCCCTCATTCCCCGCAATTCCTACATGTCCAGGAACCCAGCAGAAGATAATCTCGACATCTGCCCGGCTCGCCAAAACCGTGGCGTCACGGATTTCGCGAACCAGGGATGCGAAGATTCCAATGCCCCGAGAGCACTCAGGGCGCTTTGTGAGTCGCTATAGATCACAATCCGGTCTCCGAACCGGGCACGTCGCGTAATCTCCCGTACCGAGTGATGTATTGCCACCAGCTCGGCCGTGAAGACAGACGCAGCGCCTGGTAGAGCCCCGCTGACTTCAAACAGAGGGGATACGGCGTGGAAGCCGACCCCCTCTTGGGACTTGGAGCCATCCGTATACACTGGCACGGTACCAGCGTGACACGATGTGTGCTCCAAAAATGTCGAACGCAATACTCCCGGCGCTGTACAAGCTTTGGGAGCAGAGGCGTGGCGACAAATAGCCAAATGTGGTACCCTCCAGGGTGGCGTCCTGGGCAGAACCAGGGGCGCCACCGGCCCGAGAGCTATATCTACCTCTCGAAGGAGTTTCCTGGCCCTAAACCCAAAGGGCTTAGGGTATGACTGGCGTCTCTCGGCGGCATAGGCACCATCGAAATCAGCTGCGGATGCAGTGAGAGCTGTTGGCGACTGAGGGAGGCGCCGGGCTCGCGCGTACAGGCGAGTGATGCACTGCACGCGGCGCAGAGCGAGTGGCATCTCCCCAGCATCGACCAACAGGCTCTCAATGGGGGAAGTGCGGAAGGCACCGGTCGCGAGGCGAAGGCCGGTGTGGTGGATTGAATCCACCTTCCGCAATAAACGCTCGGCTGCGGATGCATAAAACTCGCATCCGTAGTCGAGCTTCGAGCGAACAAAGGATCGATAAAAAAGTAAGGCGGTAGCCCTATCAGCGCCCCAAGCGCTGAACGTCACGGAACGGAGAATGTCCATGGCGCGGGTACAAGAGACCCTAAGGCTGCGAATATGAGCCTCCCAGGTGAGGCGTCGGTCGAATACAAGACCAAGGAAACGGTGCGACTCAACCACATCCAGGCGCACCCCATTAAGAAAAAAATCTGGGTCGGGGTAAAGCCGTGGATGGCGGCAGAAGTGCACCACCTTAGTCTTGGCCAAAGAAAACCAAAACCTGTGCGCTTCGGCATAGCGAGAGACGCGGTTCAATGCCTGTTGGAGTCGACGCTCCAGAGTTGGCATCTGGGCCGCGCCAAAATAGATCGAAATGTCGTCCACGTAGAGCGTAGCGAGAACATCTTCCGGCAGCACCGAGGTGATGCCGTTGATGCTCAGGGCAAAGAGTGTGACACTGAGGACACTTCCCTGCGGGACACCCTCTTCCTGCTCCTTTGGGCCGGAGAGGGCTCCCCCCCCACCACCCGTACGCGGAATCAACGATCTCGCAAAAATTCAGATATAAACAATGGGAGGCGTCCCCTCGCCCCCATTGTGTGGAGAGTCTCCATGATACCGTATCGCCATGCGGTATCATAGGCCTTCTCCAGATCAAAAAACACCGTGGCGTAGTGCTGTCTACGAAGGAAAGCCTCGCAGACCGCATTTTCCAGTCGGAGCAGAGCATCCTACGTGGAGTGGAACTTACAGAAGCCGCACTGTGCAGAAGACAGATGGCCTCCGCTGTCCAGGAAATAGGCTAATCTAACATTTACCAATTTCTCCATCAACTTGCACACGCAAGAGGTTAGAGAGATTGGGCGGAAACCGGTCGGAGTAGAGTGATCTCTCCCCGGCTTGCGAAAGGCGAGCACAGTAGCGATTCGCCAGGAGTCTGGGAGAAGACCTTCCACCCAGATCTTGTTGAACAAATCTAAAAGAAAGGCCATGCCTCGCTCACCCAGGTGTCGAAGCATGGCGTACGGGACATCGTCCGGACCATGGGCGGTGTCCGCGCACGAAGCGAGAGCGGAACGCAACTCACTCACAGTAAACTTGTCGTTGAAGGGTTCTCCGCCTCTCGAGGTAAAGTCCAGCCGGCGGCCTTCCGCGACATCACGACGTGCATTGAATGCTAGCGGAGCAGCATCACGGCTAGAGAATGCGGAAAAAGCGGTCGCTAAGGATTCCGCCACGGACGCGGGGTCCGAGATTGCGGTCCCATTCTCCAGGAGAACGGGAGGGGGGTCCTGCGAGAACTTGCCCCGAATCCTTTTGACTCGCTTCCACACCTCAGCTAAAGGGGTCTTCCCGTTAAGTGAAGACACGTATGCCCGCCAAGAAGAGCGGCGGGCGTGCTTCGAAATATACCGGAACCTAGCCCTAGCCCGACGAAATTCAGCGACAGTGAAATCGTTCGGGCGGCGCTTATAGCGCATGTAGGCATAACGCTTCTGTTTGAGGGCCGTCTCACACTCGGCCGACCACCATGGGAGTGGTCGGCGTGCAAAACGGCCAGACGTCCTAGGAATAGTAGTCAGGCCCACGGCGATGAGGTTGCCGGAGAAGAACTTAACGGCCTCATCTACCGACCTAAACTCCTCGACTGAGATAGAGAATTCAGTCATTTCCTGAACTGCAGGCCACCGCGCCCGCGCCAAGCACCACCGAGGTGGTCTCTCAGGCGTCAGTTGCCCTGAAAATGATATTTGAATGGGAAAGTTATCACTACCATGGAGGTCATCGACCACCCCCCAATCAAAATCAGGCTGTGCATCCGAAGAGCACAAAGACGGGTCAAGGCAAGAAAATGAAGCGGTTCTCGGACAGTGATGCGTAAACTCATCCACGTTTAGGACACCCATCTCAAGCTCTTCGATCAGATCGGCAAGGACTTGTCCCCTGGGATTTATGGAGTAATCTCCCCAGAGAGGATGCCTGCCGTTCAGATCTCCAAGCAAGAGATAGGGCCTCGGCAACCGTGCCACGACGCGGCGGAAGTCCCCCGCATCGAAGTCAGCTGACGGTGGAATGTACGCAGAAATGATAGTATACCTCCTATCCAGGTGCAACTGCACAGCCACTGCCTGAAAGGAGGTATCTAAAGAGAAAGGAAGAACAGAGACATCATGCCGGGTGTAAACCGCGCATCCCCCAGCCCGGCCATCCCGCAGTGGTGGAGTCGCAAGACCCTTATACCCCGGGAGGGCAGGCAGGGGGCACGCGCCTAGCATGGTCTCCTGCAAAAAAATAGCTAACGGGGAACGGGACGAGGCGAGCCTCCGCAGCTCCTCCCAGTTGGCCCGGAGTCCACGGCAATTCCATTGAAGGAATATGCCCTCCAGGCCTAGCTCGGAGGAGACGCGGGGGCCCTCCTCGAATTGAAGACCATCACGGCAATGGCCGTACGCTTCCCGGGGGCAGAACCCCGGGCGCTGGAGGTGCTTTCGCCTTCGAGGACTTATTGGGGGAGGTTGGGCTCGCCATGCGAGTCTTTTCTTCCCTCCGCCTCGAAACCTTAGGCGGGCGCTGCAGCTTCGGAGGCGGGGTGCCCTCTTTTCGAGGAACCACCGTCTCCGAGCCACTCGCTCCACCTCGGGGCGTGGGCGAAGGAGCCGAAGCTCCTTTGTTGCTGTCCTCCTTTCGGGGGACAGCTTTAGGAACCCCTGAAGATGGCCTAGCGACCATCTTCAGGGGTGTTGCCTCCTGTCAGTCTAAGACTCGGTGGAGGCGCGTGGCCGTTTCGCCTTGCGGGAAACGGTCACGCTGGGGGAAGAGGGGGGAGCCCTGGTTTTAGCCGGGGCTGGGTATGAACCCTTTTTGCCGCCAGCTTTACCAGGGGCGCGCCCGGGTTGGGTAGAGCCCGCAGAAGGGCTCCGAATGGGGGCGCGGAAATAACCGTGCTCGTTGGCCTGGATGGGCCAGGAGCAGAGGGTGCCTTTCTTGCTACTGAGGCATATGACGTCCCAGGCAGAGCTGGGCGCTCCAGGACCAAGTCCTTAGCCTCGCGGAATGAGAGTCTATCCTGGGCCTGAACGGCCAGGATTTCTTTCTCCAGGAGATATGCAACACATTGCTTCGAAGTAGCAGGGTGCGGCTCTCCGCAATTGACACACTTGGCCACACACGATTTGGACTTATCGTTTGCGACCTTGAGGCAATTTACACAGACTTCGGGTGACCCCGATTTTGCAAGTCTACATGAGCGATTCGTATGGCCGAAGCGGTGACAGTAATAGCACCGCCGCGGCAGTGGCACGAATGCCTTCACGCGGTAGCGGTACCAACCGGCACGCACCGACTCAGGGAGCTTGTCACTGTCGAACGTGACGAAGAGTGTAGGGGTGGGTCTCGAAGCCCCTCCCTGTTTTCTCATCACACGTTCGACCTTTACCGACCCATGGTCGGCCAGCTCTAGGGTGATGTCCTCAATGGAGTAGTCAACGAGTTCACTCGCATAAACTACTCCTTTTACAAAGTTCATGGTAGAGTGCGGCGTCACACTCACCGGGGTGCCATGAAGTGTCCGAAGAGCACTTATCTTGGCCGCCTCGGCGGGATTCGCCGCATTCGCCAGAAGGCTGCCGTCCGAGAAACGGGTCACCTTCGGCTCTCTACCAATTGCACTAGCTAATCCTCTCCTCTGATGGATCATGTTGCCCTTGGACAACATGGTGCCATCAGTGGAGCGAATAACGAGGAAGCGTTTGAAGCCAGCGGGCTCGAAAACGTCAGGTAACCTCTGAATGAGGGGCCCTGATGTCATCGAGGCTCCGCCCTGTGCACTTTTGGTGTTAGTCTTGGTCAGGGGCTCCGTACCCGGTGGGGTAGAGGGGCCGGATGTGCCGGTCTTGGCTTGGTCGCTTGCCAAAGTGGGGTCGGATTCGGGTTCGGTGCTTGGCGCGAGCCCGAATTCCCCCCCATGGATGGCCCTACCGTCTGAGGCTGGGTCTCCTCAAGGACCATGTTTATCACAGGAGGGGCCTCCAGTTGGCCATCCCCTCCCAGGACATCGCAGGTCCCCTTGGCAGTGTCGCCAGTCTTGTGTGGGGAGGCACAGGCCTTGACCCCAGCAAGGTTTAAAATTCTTGCCAGCAGGTCTTTTGAGGGAAGCGACCGAAGGGGCCTGGCTTCCCTCTCCCCCCTAAGGGGGTTTGCCATACCGAGCCGCTTTGATGGGGAGCGGCTGGCTTTCTTGGCAGTCCCCTTGGAAAGAAAAGAGGGGACTGCCGCTGGGAAAAGGGAGGTGCCCGAAAGCACCTCCAGAGAAGGGGGTGAGGGGGAGTCCCCTGCACCCGTAGGCGAAGGAGAGGAGTAAGCCTCCTCTCCGGTTAGAGAAATATGGAGGGTCCCCTGTGCAAGCACAGGGGGGGGGCCACCTCCATTTTTTTGCTGGAGCTGCCCGAGGGCGGCTCCGTCGATGGAACAGGGGAAGTTGAGGGATGGGTTTGTTTTGTTTTTTTATCATCATTGGGCATGGTGACCCTTTTTTAAACACGGGATGCAATCGCGCACACCTCTCGCAGTAGCCCGCACTGCGAGAGGTGCTTACAAGCCCGGCAGAGCCAGGCGCCACCATTTAAGACCACCCCTCCCGCCTGGTAGCCTGGCAGTCCATCGGCATGGCGGCTCCACCTTAGACACGGCGTAAAAATTAATAGATTGTGAAGAGAAGAGGAAAAGGGATGTGAGGAAGGTATGGGTGGGGGATGAAGCAGGTAGTTAAAAACCAGCCACCCCAGACCGGAGCTCAGGGGTTAGGGAACATTGTCCCCCACCCCCTCAGCTTCGATGCGGGACGGTTGGCTGAAAGGAAGGTCAGCATCTACCCTGTGAAATTAGAGGCTGACCAGAGAAAGTTGTGGGAGAGGTTGTGTGAAAAGAGAGGAAACAAGTGTTTTGAAGGAAGGATGAGAGGCTAAGCTGGGGCCAGACGGGGTGCCGAGTCCCGTCAGCATGGCGGCCAAGATGGCAAATCGCCGCGCCCCTTACGGGGTGGAGTCCGAAGAGATGGAGTAGTACTTTGATTTCTTAACTCGAGAAATGATTTCTCCGAGTACTTGTTCACCCATTACACTGATAAGTTCTTCCATTATTGTAGATGACAGATAGTTTGTGTGTCCCTTGCCGCGATAAGTTTGAGTTTCGATATGCTGTGCAATAAAGTCATCGTACTGGGCGATGAGTTTAAGAATACCCAGAAAGTTTCCATTTCTAGGTGATCCAACCAATTCGTTGTCCCCTCTAAATGCTAAGCCACGTTCGTAAATAAACTGAATAACGCTAACTACTCGTTTCAACACTGATCTCCAATAATGCTCTAGACGCTCGACCTGTTGTGTCAGCTCCGTATCAATTCGCCCAATTGCTTTTAACCTCCTATTGAAAGCAATCGTAGACTTCAGATGTTCCGTTGATACTCATGCCTATGTAGACGTTCTTGTGAATGTTTCCAATCACAGAATCCATTAGACGAAAGCTAAGAAGACTCAGATTTTTCTGTATTTAAGCACATCAATCTGCACGTGAAGCAGTAAATACATCTATTAGAAGGAGATAAGCATAACCAGTTCCTAGTTATGACCTCCCCATTATGGTTTTGACGACAGAAGAGTCCAAGCATGCACATTCTTGGAATATTGCGGTCCTTTCTAGGTTACTGCACCGAGTGTGCAGAGAACAAACTTTCATCACAGTGCTGAACTGTTGATACACCCTTTTTCAGCCAGTATTCCCGCATCTGCTTCAAAACAATGGATGGCCAAAGTCCAATGTCATTGCCCCCTGGTGGGCCCTCAACTTCAGCTCCTACATAAGATGTGCCGCTATCAGCTTCCATTTCTATATGTTCTTCAATTGGACCCGTTACTACTTCTGCATTTTCTTTGTCAGGATCATCAGCCATTTTCGCTGGAGCATTTTCAGGTTGATCAGGTTCTGCAAAGTCATCACTCCTTTCTGACACTTGTCTTGGTTGAACAGTGAAGAACTGTTCTAATTTTCTTATCTTTGCCAGTTCTTCTGCTGATTTCATTGTTGCTTCCTTTACTTTACGTCTTTTAGAAGCCCCAGACTCCCAAATTCTTGTGCGATGCCTGTGTCTGTCTCCTTCACGATTGTCCATGCTGGTAATCTGAAAATAAACGAAATAAGATTAGAATTGAAAACCCCCCGAAATGAACTCAAAATTACACAAGATCTAGCTGTCTAGTAGGGTAGAGGGGCTATGGATCATACTACTAGTGGAAAAATATTCATAAAAAATCAGAAAGTGGTTGGAAGTCAAATATATTGACATGCAAGAAACTTGTGGTATTTCCCCACCTTATGCTATAGTTGTGACATAAGATTTATTCTTTTAATACATTGAAAAATTAAAGAATTTAAAGGGTACATTTTGTACAGTCCATAGCACATGGGCCATGGTTCATACACACCTGTGACATAGTTCATACACACCTGGGCCATAATCCATACACACCCATAGGCACCACCAAATGGACATAAAAACATGGAATGCTGAAAGATTATTTAATTCTGTGCACCAGTATTACCATACAATAGAAAAATATTAGTTTAGTCATACACAAATAATTACTTGAGCGCTCTCTCCATCTCGCTGCAAACAATGCCCTAAAATAACAAAATGAGGTCCATTTATGTGGTCATAAACTTAATAAACTGCTACTGTTGTCCATTCGCACCTATAGGCACCACCAATTTGACATACAAACACTGTTAAAACCCAGATATACGGTCTATGACACTACCTACCTCTCATCAGGGTCTATAGATCCTGCCTCTCATAACACACGAGCGAAATTATGTAAACAAAGTCTTACCACAAATCAAACACTTGAGCATATTATGTCTTAGTAACACCAAATTCCCTACAAACTCTTATCAGTTAATCTAAAATACCTTATAAACATCATCAACATATATATAATGCCCAAAAATAACACTTAAGGGGTCAAAAATAAATTGTTTACTTCTATTAAAATTTATTTTTGGTGGGAGGCATCCTCTTGGTGGGTGGCCCAAAGCCCCGGCCCCTTGGGCCCGCCCCTTAATCCTGTTCTGATGGGACTCGACGTTCTATGATTGTGTAAACCTGTTCCGATGGAAATCTGAGGCCGACGGGAGCAAAGGTATCATGGTAATCTCCATTTCCGAGCTGCTGCTTCCGCCGTCGACACGATGGCGACCCGAGGGTCTTAAATGGGGTCATATTTTGCCCGAATGCGAGTGATGTGGTGGGAGGCAAATTTTGATGGTATCACTAGTCAATAGAAATGGAGTTTCAAGACGGCTACAAATTCTGGATTCTCACATCGTTTTCTTTCTTCACCGTCTTTGAGAGAGACAAAAAGAAAGGGAGAACGATAAGTAGGAGTGGTGGAAAAAGAGGAAAATGAAGAAAGTAACAAAAAAACCTCTTTTTCCACATGCAATTAATGGAAAAAGGGTCACCAAATTATTGCGCGATGAGATTTCAGATAGAGGTTGCAATAACGACCCTTTCATTTGACTAAATAGAATTTATTAAAGAGTAGCTGAATTACTTAGTATTAAAGGGTAAGAAATTAAGATTTTAAATGCATAGATCAATATTTTTTCGGCTTTAGCACTGCTATACTGTCCACGCCATTGCGAGATGCTGATCAGTCAGGCTCTGGAGACCATCTAAGCATTAAATATGTTAACAACACTTTGGTGACAAAATTCAAACTTTTATCGGATGTATAGTGCCAGAAATTATAGTCTATGTAATTGAAAACCATCATTCGTCTGTATTTTCCAATTAATTGTCAATTTCATCAATAAATATAAAATAAATGCCCCGATTTTATTCCGTGTAAAATTTGATCATGATGCAGTTATTTTGCAATTTATGAGTTCAATCGTTTGGTTTCCTTTAGCGAACAAATAAATAAACTCTTTCTTTATATAGAGATAACATAACAAAGATTTAGATCAAGAAACTGCGTTTAGAACGGTATAAACGATAATTATGATAGGTACCAATAAAGAGGTTAGTTAATCTTGAGCGATGATTTGATGCGCAAGAAATCTAAAGCGAGTCCGAAGTTCGGAGGTAATTTCCACCCCAGTATCAGTTCTTTCTTGAAACCCCTGATCCGGAAGCTTGAGAGACTAGTCCAATGGTTTTCAACCGTGGTGCCGCGAGAGCCAACTAAGGGTACTGCGGGATCGACCAAGAAATTATTTTTAAAATGTCTAAATTGCAATAAAAAATATATATTCCAAACATTATAAAAAAAAATCTAACTAACTTCTCTGCTTTGAGCAACATAAAACAAACGAAAAGAGAAAGATTGCAGAAAAGGGATGAAGAAATAAGTTGCCTCGTCAACTCTTCGTCCCAATATTAAAGAATTATGTGATACTCATCAAGCTAAAATTTCCCCATTAGACGTTTAAAGGTAAGATTTATTTATTTTCAAAATCGTGTCCTATTTCGATTAAATTAGGTTAAATGTCTATCGAGGTTTATTATTTTTTTCCACGTAATTATGTATTTATACGTAAATTATATTATATTAGGGTGCCACGGCTGCTTCTAGATAGCAATTAGGATGCTACTATCATAAAAAGGTTGAAAACCACTGGACTTGTCTAATGAAGGTATTGCTAAAAACAAAATAATTCCCTGGCTAACCTTGGGAGCACCTTACAATTATATAATTCGAAAGAGAATGTAAAACAACATAAGGGTTTCAAATTTCGTTAGAATGGGCCGAAGAGTTATGTTATTGCTCGAACAAAATAATTCCCTTGCTAACCTTGGGAAAACTTTAGCAAAACGGGGACCGACCGACCGACATAGTAAAAAGTAGAGTCGGCCGCGACTAGACTTGCACGCGACTAAAAATTCCTGTGTCTTGTCTCATGTGCCTATTCACGTCAAATTTATCATTCTCATGTACTATATGGTTATACAATCTGCAATGCATGGTTTCTGCTCCTTTCTTCCCATCTTCACAAAGATTTTTAAAGGCATAAAGGCCTGCTGTGGTTGTTACCACCTGACTGACTGACTGACTGACTGACTGACTGACTGACTGACTGACTGACTGACTGACTGACTGACTGACTGACTGACTGACTGACTGACTGACTGACTGACTGACTGACTGACTGACTGACTGACTGACTGACTGACTGACTGACTGACTGACTGACTGACTGACTGACTGACTGACTGACTGACTGACTGACTGACTGACTGACTGACTGACTGACTGACTGACTGACTGACTGACTGACTGACTGACTGACTGACTGACTGACTGACTGACTGACTGACTGACTGACTGACTGACTGACTGACTGACTGACTGACTGACTGACTGACTGACTGACTGACTGACTGACTGACTGACTGACTGACTGACTGACTGACTGACTGACTGACTGACTGACTGACTGACTGACTGACTGACTGACTGACTGACTGACTGACTGACTGACTGACTGACTGACTGACTGACTGACTGACTGACTGACTGACTGACTGACTGACTGACTGACTGACTGACTGACTGACTGACTGACTGACTGACTGACTGACTGACTGACTGACTGACTGACTGACTGACTGACTGACTGACTGACTGACTGACTGACTGACTGACTGACTGACTGACTGACTGACTGACTGACTGACTGACTGACTGACTGACTGACTGACTGACTGACTGACTGACTGACTGACTGACTGACTGACTGACTGACTGACTGACTGACTGACTGACTGACTGACTGACTGACTGACTGACTGACTGACTGACTGACTGACTGACTGACTGACTGACTGACTGACTGACTGACTGACTGACTGACTGACTGACTGACTGACTGACTGACTGACTGACTGACTGACTGACTGACTGACTGACTGACTGACTGACTGACTGACTGACTGACTGACTGACTGACTGACTGACTGACTGACTGACTGACTGACTGACTGACTGACTGACTGACTGACTGACTGACTGACTGACTGACTGACTGACTGACTGACTGACTGACTGACTGACTGACTGACTGACTGACTGACTGACTGACTGACTGACTGACTGACTGACTGACTGACTGACTGACTGACTGACTGACTGACTGACTGACTGACTGACTGACTGACTGACTGACTGACTGACTGACTGACTGACTGACTGACTGACTGACTGACTGACTGACTGACTGACTGACTGACTGACTGACTGACTGACTGACTGACTGACTGACTGACTGACTGACTGACTGACTGACTGACTGACTGACTGACTGACTGACTGACTATATATATATATATATATTAGACTGGCCCAGGTGTATAGGGGTGGTTTTTCATATTATTAAATTTGTTAGTCTCACCCACGCAAATTGTGAGGCTACCTATAAAAACAATTGTTGCCAAGTTTGAGCTCTGTTGAACGTGTTTTATTAGTGCCCCAAAGTGTTCAAAGTTTAATGTTTAACAGTTTTTCCGCACCACCCTTGAGGTAACTGAAAAGGCGCGTTTTTTTTAATGTGGTATCCCCAGGAGGCCTATTCCACAGTGTTTTGCAATGAACTGAGTTTTGTTATTAATTATTCATGTTTTTCCTCAAATGCATATTTTGTTGTATTTGGAAATTTATCTCTGACCTTCGACAACCTGTAAAAGATACTGAAGTTGATCTTCATTTTTGGTAAGATGATTATTGTAGCTCTCAATCAAGGCTACAGCTCTTTCTGCGTTGTCATTGGTGATATTATAGTATTATTATATTCTTTGGCTGCTTGATAATCACTTCGTTCATTCCATTCTGACGGGTCTACTTCTAAGAAAGAGGAATCGAACGACAATTTTGTGAAGAAAAGTCGACAGGATTCAGTCACGAAGTCAGCTAAAGTTTTGGCTGTGATGCTCTATTTTTCTCCTAGTGTATAGCGTTTCTCTGGATGCTGTGAACCAAGCTTCTGCAATGCAGAAACCATCTTTCTCTTCAAGTCTAGAGTGGCTTCATCCATGAAAGCAAGGGACACCAATTCTTCGCTTAAATACCAAAGGTGACGGCCGAGTGCTCTACTGGCCACAGAAGCAAGTTCCTTATCTTCAAATACCTGGAGACTTTGCAAGTACGCTAAATCCTTTCGTGGAGCAGTCGATGAAGTTTAAGATGTAAACCAGTTGGGAACGTATTACTGCCCAGCGAATTCTACAAATCGCTCCACTGATGACTGCTGCTTCTTGGTCATTTTAAATTGTAGATTGAAGACACAATTTTGATTGAATAAATCAACTTTACCATCTAACGTGCTCGATGCACTGCTCCGGGCTGCTTGAAGTTGAGGGCTACTGTGTCACCAGCTAAATATGCCACTGATAGTTGTAAAAGTTCTTTGACATCTGCACGAGGATGATGACATTTCAATTGTTCCTAGCAAAAAATAAGCACAGCTTTTTTCCAAGGAAGACTTGTACTGTGTACTTCATATGATGAAGTATTTATAGTCTTCCATGAATCACGGAAACGCTCGAACAATTGAATATCTGGTCCGGATGAAGCACCAAAACACTTTTGAAATACGTTAGACACAATTATTTCATTAGTATGATGCCTGCAAGCAAAACCAAGAAGACTTCTGTTTAGTTTTGTTTCTATTGTCACATATGCACCTTTCTTAAGACCAGTGTTACTAGCAGTGATGTCAAAACACATGGCCTTAACACTGTCTTTGATATTCCAATCTTCAAGACATTCCACAACTGCTGCTGCTGTTTGATTACCTGTACTTGACATTAGTTTCGGTATTCCCAAAAGTTTAGAGTTGCCCCCACCAGAGACTAACACAGGCAATCTGTCTACATTTAAATTCTCAATCAAATCAGGCATTAATTTGCCATCCCAATGGACTGTAAGAGGCGCATCTGTAGTGAATAATTGCCTCATACTCTCTGCTATCTCTTTTCCTTTCACTTTGCAGCGTACTTCTACTTATAGTTATATCATCAATATCTTTTCCAAGGGTTGAGACTGTTGCTCATATTACTCTCATTGCATTACGATCACTCATCTTCGTTCTGTCAAATACAGCCATTAAGTCATGCATGTGAAGTAATTTTCTCCTTTTTTTTTTTCGTTTTCGGAGGATTAGATGGGCCAAGCTTTACTTCATCACTGCCGTTATCTGCGCTGCTTGAGCTACCTGTAAGCTGAACAACTGTCGAATTCTCTTTTCTATGTAATTTTCCTTCAATTCGTCGTGTTTCTTCCTCACTTCTTTTACGCTTTTTGTTTTCTTTCATTGCCGTTTTCTTGTCAACACTACCTATATAACCTCGTCTACCTTTCTCTCTCTGAGCTTGTAGAAATCTACGATCTTCTTCATTGGCTATTATTTCTAGTGCGTTAGCTTGAGCTATATCAAACAAATCATTTAATGATTCTTGGAATGAAGTTTCTTTTGCTATTTGAGTTTCATCTCGTCTTGATTTTGTTTTTTGGAGGGTTCTGAATTGCTCCTATATTTTCTGCATCTTTGCTATCACATGTTGCTTCTCTCTAGTTGGTATTTTTGCTGTACCCCACTTCATATATTTCTGAATATACAACCTTACAGGCTTCTTTTACATTCTTTTTGCACTTTGTTAGGAAGAAAAGCCGTCTTAAAATATTACCATTTGACGGTAGTTTTGTCGTCTTAATTTCATCAATTGTTTCTCTAATTAGCCATACCTCTGTTTTGCTTCTCGTTTTAATTGAATGTGTCATGATGATATCCGAAAAGAACTGAAAGCACCAACAGCTGACACACACTAAAACAATACTCGCTCTTCAGTGGCACACACAAGACTGAGACTGAGCACGACACGCTTGAGCAATGTGAAGTATTAGAGCGGCCAGCTATGGCCGTTCCCCAAAAGCGCGACGTATTGGCACTTTAATTTTAAACAAATGATATTTCTATATGTCTACCATAAATTTCAAGATATGCATTTAATATAGTGATTAACAAAATGCAATTTTTAATTTATCTTTAGCTAAAACTTACTCTGAAAAATACAATAAAAAAATTAGTTTAATGCTATAATTCTCACATGCTAATAATATATGTGTAAAAACTAATGTTATTTGTAGCACTACTAAATAGTATTAGATTTTGCTGCAAATTTGTACATATTTTTTCAACAGCCCTCACAATATCTGGGGTTGAGACAAACGCTTTTCAAAAGATATTTTGGAGGGGCCAGTCAAATATATATATATATATATATATATATATATATATATATATATATATATATATATATATATGTCACAAACTGGGGTCAGTTGACATGCCCAGATTCTTTAACCCCAAAAGTTTATAGCCAAGGATAGAAGATGCGTCGACTTAAAACGAAAAAACTTTATTTACAAATGTTTGATAAATGAATCGACTTGAAAATGCCGATATATTCGAAGACTAAATTATCAGAGAAAGGACCTAAAAATTAATTACAACCTTGATACCTCGAGCTAAGGAATGACCTTCTGGAACATGTAAAAATATTTAGAGTATGGAAGACACAAGAACAAATATGTACACAAAAATAACGCACGTATGATATTCCTATCTATGAGACCACGGAGAAAGAAGGTTGAGCCACAGAGGGAAGCACTCACCGGTAACGTAACTACAATGTACCTAGGTGGACAAAAATAAAGGGGCACTCACGACCACCAATATCAGGCCTAGTATGGGCCACACAAAAACAAGGGCACCACACACGGTTGTCCTACCAAAGATGCACGAGAGGCACAACACTCGCGGTAAACCCGCACTAAAATGCAAAAGGGGTACAACTCTGACGGTTGTCTTACACTAAGTAAATCTATCACAAAAACCTTTACTCAGCGTAACCTTTACTCAGCGTAACCTTTACTCAGCGTAACCTTTACTCAGCGTAACCTTTACTCAGCGTAACCTTTACTCAGCGTAACCTTTACTCAGCGTAACCTTTACTCAGCGTAACCTTTACTCAGCGTAACCTTTACTCAGCGTAACCTTTACTCAGCGTAACCTTTACTCAGCGTAACCTTTACTCAGCGTAACCTTTACTCAGCGTAACCTTTACTCAGCGTAACCTTTACTCAGCGTAACCTTTACTCAGCGTAACCTTTACTCAGCGTAACCTTTACTCAGCGTAACCTTTACTCAGCGTAACCTTTACTCAGCGTAACCTTTACTCAGCGTAACCTTTACTCAGCGTAACCTTTACTCAGCGTAACCTTTACTCAGCGTAACCTTTACTCAGCGTAACCTTTACTCAGCGTAACCTTTACTCAGCGTAACCTTTACTCAGCGTAACCTTTACTCAGCGTAACCTTTACTCAGCGTAACCTTTACTCAGCGTAACCTTTACTCAGCGTAACCTTTACTCAGCGTAACCTTTACTCAGCGTAACCTTTACTCAGCGTAACCTTTACTCAGCGTAACCTTTACTCAGCGTAACCTTTACTCAGCGTAACCTTTACTCAGCGTAACCTTTACTCAGCGTAACCTTTACTCAGCGTAACCTTTACTCAGCGTAACCTTTACTCAGCGTAACCTTTACTCAGCGTAACCTTTACTCAGCGTAACCTTTACTCAGCGTAACCTTTACTCAGCGTAACCTTTACTCAGCGTAACCTTTACTCAGCGTAACCTTTACTCAGCGTAACCTTTACTCAGCGTAACCTTTACTCAGCGTAACCTTTACTCAGCGTAACCTTTACTCAGCGTAACCTTTACTCAGCGTAACCTTTACTCAGCCTAACCTTTACTCAGCCTAACCTTTACTCAGCCTAACCTTTACTCAGCCTAACCTTTACTCAGCCTAACCTTTACTCAGCCTAACCTTTACTCAGCCTAACCTTTACTCAGCCTAACCTTTACTCAGCCTAACCTTTACTCAGCCTAACCTTTACTCAGCCTAACCTTTACTCAGCCTAACCTTTACTCAGCCTAACCTTTACTCAGCCTAACCTTTACTCAGCCTAACCTTTACTCAGCCTAACCTTTACTCAGCCTAACCTTTACTCAGCCTAACCTTTACTCAGCCTAACCTTTACTCAGCCTAACCTTTACTCAGCCTAACCTTTACTCAGCCTAACCTTTACTCAGCCTAACCTTTACTCAGCCTAACCTTTACTCAGCCTAACCTTTACTCAGCCTAACCTTTACTCAGCCTAACCTTTACTCAGCCTAACCTTTACTCAGCCTAACCTTTACTCAGCCTAACCTTTACTCAGCCTAACCTTTACTCAGCGTAACCTTTACTCAGCGTAACCTTTACTCAGCGTAACCTTTACTCAGCGTAACCTTTACTCAGCCTAACCTTTACTCAGCCTAACCTTTACTCAGCCTAACCTTTACTCAGCGTAACCTTTACTCAGCGTAACCTTTACTCAGCGTAACCTTTACTCAGCCTAACCTTTACTCAGCGTAACCTTTACTCAGCGTAACCTTTACTCAGCGTAACCTTTACTCAGCGTAACCTTTACTCAGCGTAACCTTTACTCAGCGTAACCTTTACTCAGCGTAACCTTTACTCAGCGTAACCTTTACTCAGCGTAACCTTTACTCAGCGTAACCTTTACTCACGATAGCCTCAAATCAGGATGGCCATAAATTACAATAGCCTTCTGAGACTCACGAAACCGGAAAATAAGTACACGAAATCCACTGCTCCCGAACACAACTTTCTTCTCCAAGCACAAAAAAATGGTCTGTCTTCTGTGAAGAATGAAGGCCTCGACATTGAATTCCACGGAATACTAACAAATACGGATCATTCAAAATCCCAATGCTACATCAACATAGAATGAAAATTCTTCACTCCAGACGTTAAATGCTTTCTTTCATGACAAAACCGCAATAATCTTAATCCAACTTAATATTCAATAAAATAATTAGAAGGGAAACTGGCCGATCAAAGCGAACGAAAATTCTAGAATTCCTTTGGGTGACGTGTCAGCCTCAATTAAGCGAACGTAGGTCCCACGATATCACGTCACAGTCCTCGTCAGAAAATAAAGGCAAATTAACAGATATTACGTGTGTGACATATCCCCCCACTGAGAATAAATTTACCAATAAAATTTATCCTAAACGCACACGTTGGATCCTGATCCAGCCATTAGAAGTCTTCTTCGACTGGCTGCGAAAACCGTCCTTCTTGGGCTCGCCTACAGGCTCCGATCTTCTCCATGGGGTCGCTTCGTCCGCTTTAGAAGTTCCTCGGCGGTCGTCCTTTCGCCGAGGTTCGCAGTCACGTTGCCATCCGCTCTCTCACCAATCGAAACTCCGGTTACGTCCTCGTCTCTTATGTTGACCTGGAGGACCACTTAAATTTTCGTGGCCCACGTCCAAAGCCTGGGTCCCGAGGACCTCTGCCAATGTCGCGAGGCGTTTGCGCCCACGAGTCGTGCTGTGGGGCACTACGCCAGTCATCTCCTTCTCTCTCTTTGATTCTGCGTGGAGGAGAACCCTTCGCCGATGTGTCTCGTCCATCGCTCCTCCAGCGCTCGTTGCCGTTGCGGGCCGGTGGGGGCTTCTCCTTGGGCGGATCAATGCACCGGATGTCCCGGATGGACAGGAGCTCCAACAGGGGCTCTCGCCCTTCGTCCTTGATACGCCTCGTGTCCATCTTTGCCTTTTTCTTATCGCGCCACGCCATATTCTTGGTGGGGCGCCAAGGAGTCGACTTGTCCTCTTTGATTTCGCCATTGCGCTCGGCGTCTGAGCGGGTAGGAATTTTTCCCCGCTGCAGGTCTCCCCCTTGCGACGGATTAATCGCTCTTCCTCCTCCTTGGAGAGTTCCAACTTCTTCCTTTCTTCCTCTTCGTGCTGCTTCTTCAGTTCATCACGCAGGCACTGCTCCTCTTCCTCCTTCTGGCGATAGAAGGCTTCGCGCCGTTTCGTGCGCCTCTGCTCCTTGCGTTCGAGGAGTCGGTTCCTGCGCTCGACCTCCAATCGAACGTTGAAGTCTTTGAGCTTCTTCTCACGCTTGCTGGCTTCTCTGCGCGGGTGCTGAAGAATGAGCTGGTTCTCCTTCAAGCGCGTCTGCTGATAGAGCTGGATGGCTTGGGCGTTTAACGGCTCCATCTCCTCGCATTTGGGGTGAGAGCCCCGGGGACATTTCCACTCACCAGCCCACATATGGAGTTCTCTATGCATACTGCATCCACTTCCCCGGTTAAGTAGGGGTGTCAATGTGGATCTTGGCTAGTGAGGCCATTTTTAACGTGCTGTCCACAAACCTCAATGCAGTGATTTTTCCTGTGAGCTGGTTGTCTGACACAAGGGATTTCCTCACTATGATACCACTGCAGCCTGTATCTCTTAGTGTGTCGACCAGTTGATTTCCAACTCTTCCCATGGTTACAGGCATGGAAATGCCTCTCCTACTCACCAAACACGCGACCAAGTATTGCACAAACTTACCGTTAGGTAGGAGTAGCTTGTTGTCTTTCACAAAAGACTATCTCCTTTGGGGTAGCTTCGTCAGCGTATTCCTCGTTTGCTATGGCGCATAATGCGGACATTTCTGTGGGATGGCTCTCAGTGTCCTTTTGAACGGATGTTGCGATATTTATCGTCCGTTCCCTGCAATTTTGTATTCTGTGGCCAGGCTTACCACATTTGAAACACTTGATTGCCGGCTGGTGGGGGGAAATAGGATTAGACCAACACTCTCTTGCTGCGTGCCCTGGTTTACCGCATCGAAAACACTTCTGCGCTGGTCTCTGCGAGATGGCGCGGTCGGTCAAGCTTTTTAGGTGGTTCAAGGATCCTTGGTCAAAAGAAGAATCCATATGAGAAAGTGACTTCGGCCGAGATGATGATAGAGATTCATGGTGTGCCGTCAAGTACTGCGCAGCCATGTTTCCAATGCCTTTGAGCGTTTTGGGATTTCGCTCTCGCAAATGAATGGCCAGGTCCTGTGATACTGCGTCCATGAACTGCTCCTTGATGAACAAATTTGCCAGCGCCTCAAAGCTCTCGTCAGTATTTGATAGCCCTATCCATTTCATCAGATAGTTCCGTAGCCGATCGATGAACTGATCCGGACTTTCGCAGGTTTCAGGCTTCGCACTACGAAATTTTTTTCGGTAGCCATCCTCTGTTAAATCATACCTTACGAATGAGGCGGACTTAAGCAAATTATATTGTGCCGCATCTTCCTCGGGCATTCTTGAATATGTCTCTAATGCCCTTTCAGTCAACAAAGCACTTAATGCGGTGGCCCATTGGTCTTCATGCCATCCCTGCTGCCTGGCAAATCTCACAAATCGTAGAAGGTAACTATCGATGGCATCCTTCCCATCGACGAAGCAAGGCAATTTTGGCATTTTCGCAGACGTGACAGCAGCCACACTAGCGGTGGTACGTGCTAACTCTAGTTCCAACCTTTTCATCTCGAGTTCGTGCTTCCGCTGCTTCTCTTCGCAGTCGAGGTTGGCTTCTCTTTCTTCACGCGTAGCTTCTCTTTCCTCACGTGCAGCTGCCTGCTCAGCTTGGAGTTTAGCGGCTGCCAGCTCAGCTTGGAGTTTAGCGGCCTCCCACTCAGCTTGGAGTTTAGCGGCCTCCCACTCAGCTTTTCTCTCCTCAGGCGCAGCTGCCTGTTGTTCTCTGACCATAATCTTGGATTTCCTTGCCCTCCAACCAAGAAGTTTGGCCTCCTGCAGCAATTTTTCCATGGTCGAGGTAGGTAATTATATGTATATCACAATACCCAGCCAAAATATAATATAAAGAGCATACACCAAAAATAAATAGCGCAATATCAACGTACAAAATATATTAATACAAAAAAATAAAATAAATATGGTACCACAAAATATTCTCCAAAAGCGTCTATGAAAGTTTCCTCCAAAATACGAAATTCTATCGCTGCTCTCAAGGTATTCTAATTCAAGTCGACGTTCGATACTCTCCTATAAAGCTATCCTGGCAAGGTCGCAATTAATGTCACAAACTGGGGTCAGTTAACATGCCCAGATTCTTTAACCCCAAAAGTTTATAGCCAAGGATAGAAGATGCGTCGACTTAAAACGAAAAAACTTTATTTACAAATGTTTGATAAATGAATCGACTTGAAAATGCCGATATATTCGAAGACTAAATTATCAGAGAAAGGACCTAAAAATTAATTACAACCTTGATACCTCGAGCTAAGGAATGACCTTCTGGAACATGTAAAAATATTTAGAGTATGGAAGACACAAGAACAAATATGTACACAAAAATAACGCACGTATGATATTCCTATCTATGAGACCACGGAGAAAGAAGG